>APFE030111117.1:72094-124052 GCA_000404065.3 Pinus taeda | reverse complement strand
GTAAGTCAAGGGATGGTGCGTACTCCTGTAAAGGTCAAAAGGCGCGAGTTTCATCTTAAAAAAGTTACTTGTGGTCACTTCTAGAGCATTCTAGAAGAGTGTTTGACGTGTATTGAGCGCCTCCAGATGGTTCATGATCCCTATGAAAGAGGAACTTATCCCATCAAGAGAGGAGCTACCCCATCCAAAAGAGGGAGTATCCCATTGATGTTGGACCTGATTAACTTCCTCTAGAACATTATAAATACAGGCATTGGGCCAGAGGAGGGGAGGTTGAAAGCTGAACATTCCAAAGGGTAGATGCTGCTGGAATTAGGACTTCCTTGTAGAAGCTTGTGAGGAGAGATTACCATCCTTTCTTGTTTCATTTGGAAGTGGGTGAGCTTGTCAAAGTAGAGGAAAACTCTTGCTGGACCCTGGGAGAACTTGCACAACACCAAGGCTCAGGTTGTAATGGTTTCTTTTGTTTCCTTAATACAAATAAGTCCATTCTTCTCAATGATTTGTTGTTAATGAATTGTTTCATATACTCCTTGGTCTATATGTTGAATATGCTTTGTTTTATGGAATATTCAGGTGTTATGTAATCGTTTGATTGTTAGTGTATGCAGGTTTCAAAGTGAAGGAGGAGCTCATCTGGATCGACGAGGCTAGACTGCTACAACAAGCGTTGGATTTGAGGTAGGATCAAAAAACACTTGGTTTCTCATAGAATAATGCATGTTTAGAGAAGGATTGCTCTTAATTGTCTTGTTTGTCACTAGAGAGTCTTAGACTCCTAGAGAGGTTAGTTTTGTCAGCAAAAATAACTCTTTCTGCATGACACCATCAACGTTCACATGGTGATGCCACTGGAACTATGATGATCATCACGCATACATAAGAAGTTCATAGACAACAAACATACATAGCACATATGTAACATGTTCCTCCCACATTTACCTAAGTTAATAGGATTTTTGGGGTAAACATGTGATGAGAGGATAGTATGATGTGATTCAAATCCACATGTATAGTTAGGAAGTGGAATAGACCAAACCATACTATTATTACCTTCCACACATGCTACAGAACCTCTAGGAGTCAACCAACCTTTCTAGGTGATCAACCCCTAAGATTACTTGACATTTCACTGCTCTAGAGACCTAGTCACTCCCATGAAAACACATGCATGTGATTGGGGACCTCTAGTCACTACCACAATGAGGCATCCATGAGAATGTGGACTTTTTCAGCTAGTTTTGAGCCATTGACCTAAGATTTTGTGCCACACTTTTAGGGCTAAGACTCAGGCCACTTCCCAGAACATCATGAAAACTTTAGAAATGATAAATAACATCAAAGAAAGAATAATAATGAAAAAATATATCAATGACTTGATTGGACCCCTAATAGCCATGACAAAAATTTCATCAAACACGTCACAAATATGCATTCTACATGTCATAACAACCGATCTAAACATATAGGTCTCATACTTATCTGAGAATCGTAAAGAAGCGTTGATGCCTTATCACAATAGATGAATTATCATACGTTAGGTCATATATTCATTTTTCATTCATTTTCTAATCAAAACATGATGAGAGCCATACATCAAATCTATCATGAAACACCCTCATAACCAATATATATTCAAAACAAATAAAAAATATATAACAACCATAAAATCACATATGAAAAAGTATATTTACCCATCAAATACAAGAGAAAATAAGCTCTTATTAAAATATTCAAAATTCAACTAGGTCTAGGACTTCGACGTACCAGCTGACCATATATTTGTTGAACCAAAGATTTCTTTCAGGCAATCACCCCCATGCCATATTCCAAGCATGAATGTGGTGTCCCATGGAACAAATACAACAAAACCAAACCATTGATTCTAGAGGCTAAACCACCTCAACCCTTAACCAGTGATTCCACCTCACAGTGAGATATCACTAACCATCATTTGATTGGTCTTTACCTAGGTTTTCTAATGCTCCAGAGTTTTTGTTCCAACCAGGGATTCCAGGAGTGGTAACCCAACCCATAGGTGTTGTCGGGATTCTAGAGAATTTGTCCAAACATGGCTTTTAGGAATAGTAAGAAAACCCACCAAGGGCTTCCAAAATGTTTACCCAACCAATGATTCTAGGACTAGTCACTCAATCCAAGTTGTTACAAGGCTTCCAGAGTGTCTATCCAACCAAGTCTTTCAGGAACTAGTAACTCAACCCACACCAATAACGAACATGAAACCCAACCTGAAGAAAGAGGTGATACAACCACAATACCATGACTATCCAAGAAATGGAAGGAATAAGAAAATCCACCTTCAATCCAGGCATTCCTCCATGCCAATGACAAATCATAAACAGGAAACCACATGCATATCCCATGAATGCCAAAACTAGAAAGTTGATCATACATGCAACTTGGTACCTGCAAGAAAAAATCATTGTAGTTGTTGATCCTAATGTCCTCTTGTGCTTTCCTCCTCTTCCTTTACCTTCTTGATCCAAAATATCAAGTATGCCACACTCCTCCAAGAGTGCTCCAAGAAAACTCTTAAGTTTCCAAGAGTAAGAGAGAGAGTATAATAGAGAGATCCACGATAAAACTAACAAAATTCTATTAAATGATCCTCAAAATCCATTTTATTAAATATGCCTCTATTTTATTCAATTTTCAATTATTTTCCTTCATTTTCCTCCGCACATGGAACCTTTGACCTTTGACCTTCCTTTTCTCCTAATTTTCATTATTTTCATATATAAAATGCCAATAAATGTCTCATACCTTTCTAAATCCTTTTCCATTGCCTTTACATAGGAATTAATTAATCACTAGTGATCCCTATCACTATGTTTTTTCCCAACATTCATCTTGTCATACGTGTCCCATGACCATGGTTATTTGTCTGGCTTTCTTAACTTTATTACATGGATTTTTGATCAGGGTTGTTACAGAACCCTCCCCATTGGTGGAACATCGTCCTTGGCATTCAATGACACCTATAGCTAGCAAGGCTATTGAAAAGAAAAACATACTCCCCATGGAGGTTTATAACTTAGCTCGTTGTAGTATTTACAATGATCATCCTACTGAGAAGAAAAGAAATGTGACAAACATAACAACATGACACACACACTACTTATTGGAGCTTTATAACAAAACTCAGGGAGGTAGTTACATCCATATACATATATACGTATACCAAAACATCACACCAAAACATATGCCAAAAACATTTTCTCAACCAGCAAATAGCGAATGATACATAGCTTGCATTAGATCCACCATATTCCATGTAGATTCGTCAGGCCTAAAGTGCTTCCTTTACATTTTAACCTACTTGATTTCTCGGTTCCAGAGTATGAGCATCTATCTCTCCAAAATGAATTGAGGTTCTAGATGAAATTCTTCTTCTAATTCCACCTGTAATATAGACTAGTCAATCACATGTTCAACATATTTAACATACTTCTTATGAAATGACACATGGAAAACATCATGGAATTTCACTGTTTGAGGTAGTGTAATTCGATAGTCTACTACTCCAATCATTTCAACAATCTCGAAAGGTTCACAAAACTGAGGTGCCAACTTGGCACATGGTCCAACCTCAAGGATCTCTTCTTAGGCTTGATGTGCAAGTACACTAGTTCCATAACCTAAAACTCCTTAAACAACATGTTCTGATCTGCATAACTATTCTTTCTATCATGTGCTACCTTCAAATTCTTCTTGATTACTAGAATTTCCTCTTCCATCTCTGCAAACATGTCTGGTCCAATGAACACCATCTTAACTGAATCACTCCAATTGATGGGAGTATTACAACTCCACCCATTCAATGCCTCAAACAAACTCATCCTCCAATATTCCTGGTACATATTATTGTAAGAGAACCTAACTAGTGGCATATAATATTCATACTTTCGTTGTTGATGTGTCACACACACTCTCAACATATCCTCCAATATCCTATTGACCCTCTATGTCTTTCCATCTGTCTATGAATGATAAGTTGTTTTTAAGGCCAACTCTATACCCAAACCTGTGAAATGACTCTTTCCAACACCAATAAGTGAACTCGGCATCCCTATCTGACACAATATTCTTTAGTACACCATAAAACCTCCCTACGTCTCTGATGAAGACATGCGCTACATCATTAGATGAAAATGTATACTTTCTTGGATTGAAATGTGCGACCTATATGTTCAAGCCTCAAAATTCACTGCAACAACATGGGGGATAACCACCTCGTATGGACCTTTTTCGGTTTTTGTGGAGCTATAAAAAGGGTCTCTTTCGCCTCTAATTACCTCACATTAATATGTCAATCCAGGAATGTTTTGTTATTTCAAAGAGTGTCTCAGTCTGAGGCTATCATTTGCCAGAGTAATGCTAGTAGCACAGTGTTGAAAATAAAAGAGTAAATGGAAACTATTTCAAGAGATTAAACCACACATTGAGAACACTAAGCAATTTATCAGTCAAGGGTTCGGTAGAAATAACCCATCCCTTTGGAAACTGATGGAAAAGGAAACCATAGAACAGATCATGGATCTAAGAGCCAGACAGTAGATGTCAATGCTCACTACAGCCTGATATCGTTCTTCACACCAAAATAACAAATAACACGAAATGAAACGACAAATAAGAAATGGAACAACAATTAAGAAATAGAACAACAATCGTGAAATGGAACAACAATTACGAAATAGAACAACAAATATGAAATGGAACAACAAACTTGAAATGGAACAACAACTAAGTCTAACAAGTAGTAACACCTTAGTCTATAAGAGCAAATGCACTAATCGTAATCTACAGGAATCAAACGGTAATCCTTCACTCTTAAGGGAAGATTGAATAACACACACAAATGGAACAACATTGATTACTGATGAATTATAGAACAGTGCTTGAAAAAACCATATATACACACAACACACTTAAATAGTAATCTGATCCAGTTATCACTTCAGTTAGAAAGAGTACGACTGCATTTCAAAATAGAACAACATTGTTTATAAATCCAACAATCGCAAAGAACATAACTTCCAAGATGAATTCTGTAATGTTAATGAACAAGTGCACAACACAAAGGCTCTGTAATTAATCAACAACAATATTCTATAAAGACCAACAATATTATAACACCTAAAGGAACAGCGATACGATGCAGAGTTAATACAATAGTTCTATCTTTAGAAACGTTAATAAATTAAACATAACAGAGAATGTGATGTAAACTTATAAAACACATCAGATTACCAAATAACGTCAATAAGCAAACCACGCATAAACCAAAAATAATGGTACCGGAGCAAGTGTCCTCCAGGTCTGGGCCCTTAGCCTCTAGGGGTACACCGCTTGAAGTTATTCCAAACTCAAAGATGAAATAGTAACCAAGTTTGTATTAATACATAAAGTGAAATTACAAGAGAGCAGTTCTTCACAAGACTCGATGATCAAAGTTTTGATCTTAAAAGGAAATTACATAAAACATAACAACATCTAACTCCTCCCCGAGCTAACAGTGCTACCCCTTTTACAAGGGTGAAGGCAGAGATATCTAAGTGCAGAAATAGATAAAATAGTGATCCCTCGGGATCAAGGATCCTGAGGGATTCACCGAACCGTTAGTCCTCAATCATTTCTTTTCTTTCCTACGCTGAGCCGATATCTCCACTTCCTTTCCAGGGCTGATTTGCTTTGATTTGCTTTGCCTTGTTTGCATATGGTTTCTCGTCAAAGGGACAACGATGAACCTATCCTTGTCTTTTACTTTGGGACGACAACTTCTCATTTTTCCTTCTTCTTGCATAAGGAGTTGACAATTGTCAGTGTTTTCGTCTTGCATATTGATCTCACATGTTTTATTACAATTCCTTGTCATTTTCCTAGTTCACGATGCAAAAGGTTTGTAAGTTCTAATGAAAAGACGCTGAAATAATTATCAAAAAATACCTTCTTTAGTACTCCACACACCCCCCTGCTTACCCTTTTTCATGCCCTCATGAAAACATTGTAGTTGACGTGTAAGGTAGTGAGTGAGTAGGCTGGAGATGGAATCTCATGTGAAGGCCTACAACCATGATGCGTAACTAGGTATTCAAAGAAATGGCCTGTCTGACTCTCAAGCATCTCATACAGGGCTTGGTATCTGGGTGCAGGGTGCCAAATAATTGGACTCCGGAACCTATATCCTAACCAAGATTGCCTTGCCCTCAAAATGATTTCGCCATAGAGGTGCAAGCGGTTGGAAGCTAATTTAAAATTCTCATACTTAAATGGTTCCTTGAGCTAGATATTCAGATTAGAGATTTGATACCAAAATTTAGCTGCATCAGTGGCAGGGTCTTTGATAGAGAAAAAGTATTCTAATCCCTATCAAATGATTGCCTCATGCATGGGTCCTAATGCTTCAATTACACCTGGAGCCTTCATGAGGTTTCTATGTTTTCTCCACAACTGTACTGGATCCCTAGGCTCAGCTCTTATCCATAAATCTAATCCGTTTTCTTGTCTTTGGAAAGCATTATAGGCTTTGAGCCATTTAATTTGATTGACCCCAAATGAAACAAATCCCTGTAAATGGATATCCCCAACAAAAGGGCCAGGGTTCAACTCGGTCTCCTGTTCTAATACAAGGTTATGTAAATAAAACTCACACAGTAGTCTCTGAACTTTTACCCCGTAGTGCTTACAACATTTTATAAAGTCATTGATGGTGTTAATTTGTATGGGAGCACCTGCTTTAACAACCTTTATTTTCAATTGCAAATATCGTTCCATTAAAAACAAGGCATAATTCTTAGGAGGGGCTCTACATGCTAGGACGTCATTGTATAAAGAACATAAGGTATCCATCTGCTTGATAACTATATCTAACCTACGAGTTACTTTCACGACTTTTTCTTCCTCCCTTCGCCACCCTTCAAAGGCCTGGCTTTCAGATAGATTGACGTTCCTAAGTTGCTCCTGTAGCTCTTCATACTTTTCTCGAGGGATCGTTTGCTCTCTAAGTTTTTCTGCTTCTTGTTGAGCTTACTTCAAACCCTTTCGTAAGGTTACCATTTTTGAACCTCTTTTCCATGCGACAGTGGAGGCTGGGAGTTTTACCTGAACTTTCCTATTGCGTTGTTTTGAGTTCATGACTCTTATCACTCCCAAAGGTGGTGCCTCCATCTGAATTTCCTTATCGCGGGTCAAGATCTCATCCATTTCTATCTTAAGGTGGATATCAGTCCATTGTTGTTCCTTTTCAATTGAAACAGTAGTATGTTTCTCAGCATCATTTGGAACAGCAGCCTAGTTTTCGAGAGGGTTTTGAACAACAAGATGGAGTTTGCTCCTCTACCCCTTTGTATTGAGGGGTTTTTCTAGAGTGGTTTCATTTTTCCTTCCCGAAGTACTTTTTACCCTTTGCCTTAGTTTTAGAATCCTAATCTGTTGATGGAGCTGAACTATTATATTCAGTAACCTCTGTTGTTCCTTTCACAATTCCCTAATTTCCACAATTTCCTTAGAAGGAACAAAGGGCTGTTCAGTACGGCCTGGACTATGACTAATTCCCTAATTTTCTCTCCGGGGTGTTTCTTCATTGCTCTACTCTAGTTGTTTCGAGGCAAGAACCCTAACTGGTTCTGTTATTTCTTGGGCGACCTCCTTTTCTGCCCCCCTTTCCTCTAAAATTTCTTTTGGTGTCTTCTGGTTAGGAACAGATTGTTCCTGTTCAGCTTCTCCTGTCATATTTTCATCATGAACAAGCAAATTCTCTTCTTCTACCTCCTTTGCATGTGATTCTTCATGTGCATTTTCCTCCTAAGGTTTCTCTTTGGCATGGAGGTTTGATGGACTGGAAGGTTGGCCATATTCGCCCATATTGGCCAAAACTTTGGCCAATTCATCCTCTCCCAATGGGTCGTGCAATGGGCTACCTTTTTGCTATTCCGTTTCCACCTCCTACTTAGATTGCTCAGCTTCTTCTTCTTTTTCTCCTTCTTCTTCAGATTGCTCGTCTTATTCTTCTTTTTCTCCTTCTTCTATTCTCGGCTTCTTCTTCTTTTTCTCCTTCTTCAGATTGCTCGGCCTCTTTTTCTTTTTTCTTCTTCTTCTTCTTCCTACATACTTTTCTCATCATCTGCCCCTTCTGGTCATGGGGGTTGCTCATCTTCTATTTCTACTGGTTGGCTGGTGTTTCCTTGGGGCTTCTCCAGCCTCCCTCGTAGCCGTGCTAGCTGAACCAATTTCCTGCATTTTTCTAGACACTCGGGTGTACTGGTAGCATGTTTACGTTTTGGGGATGGTGTGGTCAATCCTCCATTTATCATGGAAATTAGCTCTTCCCAGCTTCTCTGCTACTAGGTGAGGCTATGGCTGACTATTAACTGAATCAACCCATGATGACTAACAACTGACTCTAAATGCTGTGCCTTTTTTATGCTCTGTGCAACATCATGAAGTAATGAATTCAAAAATGCAGGTAAATGTACAGAGCATTTTTGTTTTAGTACAGCTAAGAGTTTAAGATGTTGTGGTCTTACCTCGTCTTTTCTGCCTTCACAGGTGATGTAGCTTTGAATGGTCTTCGTCAATTCTGTACATGGCTCTCCTATTGCTGCTGGCAGAACACCCTTCCCTCTAATTTTCAGGCTCTTCCCTTCGTCCTGGAAGATTTCTATAATCTTATGCAATCTCTCCTTTTTTAACGTCCAGACAGGTCCAGTGGCTGGCAGTCTCGAGACTTCTGTGATTATGTCGTCAGTGACAGCTATGCATCTCCCCCTCACTATGGAGTGATCCTCTTGCAAGTTCTACAAGAATTCAATTGCCATAATCTCGTTAGCCTCCTGCAAGCGGTTGAGATAAGTTAGCCACCGTGCTCTTGCCAAGATTTCCCGAGCAGCAGCGGAGACTATTAACACCTGCAGTTCTCTCCGAATCTATCTTCCTTGCATGTTTATGGTTTCGCTGTAAACTCTCAATGGAACAGCAGCTGTTCACGCTATTACAACACAACCAAGCTGACAAATGCAAGACTCGCTCAAAATCTAATGCTGCAGAGTATACAATGGAAATGGCTTATGAATAGCAAGTCATGCAGAAAAAATAAAAGAATAGTATACCGTTGAGCCGTGCTATACCCCAGTACACAGCTTCCCGAATAGTGATCTGACACGTAATCCAAGGAATGATGAGGTTAACCCCCCCCTCGCAATGTGATAGGCTGTCCCGGTTGTCAAATAAAGGAGCGGTGCCCGTTTTGAAACAGAGTCCTTAAGGAACAGCGTATGGCAATATGCCATGTTTACAAAAGTGGCAAATTACCAAAATCAAGGCATAGAGTTGAGTCGCTTAATATGTAAGAGACTACGGTGATATGATGCGAGGTTGGGGATAGGACATCTGGCGTGGATACAAAGTTTCATGCGGTCATTGTCAATTGTTATGTCATGATTGGTGATAATAGATATTCATGCATTGTATGGTTTGGGAAATAATATATAATTGAATACTAAAACATAAGAAACAGAAGGGTGCTAATAACTACCTATTGGTGTAAATAGTGTGACTTTAATACCATTAACAGTGCTCTGCTGCCGACAGGTGTCCATAACCTTGGCAGAGTTGTTTATTTCACCCATGGAACCATGATCCTTTGTGTATGCTTAGGAAATGTTGTGTGATGTCAAAATGTAGGCCATTATGCTGGCTTGGTGACCAGTTATCCATAATGCCATTCACGAGGAAGGAGCGAAAGGTGGGCAGGCTGGCTTGTGATGAGACCTCCTGTTCTAAGGGTTCTTTATTTTATATACCTTTTGGACCATATCCCTGGTGTGGTAGCCATAGTGGGAATGCCACTTCACTTTCGTCCTCATGATCATGGTAGGCTGGGTCTTGATGAGACCCCCTATCCTGCATTTGACAACTTATATGTATATATTTGATTACTAATAAATAATTGGATAATTTACTTTCAAACGAACCATTAGAATTGAAATGATAATTAAAAATAATTATTAAATAAATATATATACGACCATAACATTACTTATTTTGAAATAACCTAATATTGGAACATTATATGTATATATATATATATAATATAAATATATATATATATATATATATATAGTAATATATTAAATATATATATATTATATATATATAATATATATATATATATATATATATATATTAATAAACTATTTAATAAACAATGAATTACTACCAGTAGTAAGACTTTATTTATATATTTTTACCTAATTCTTACCTAATAAACTTATTTTTGGAATAAATAATAAATAAAAATATAGCAAGAATATTAAATTATTTGACTGGGGTCATAAGGTCAGAATTAGCCGTTATCAATCTAGCCGTTGGAGTCTCTGCCCAAACTATTTAACATGCTAAGCTGGATTGGTTCTTCAACTTGTCCTGACAATGAACCACACTGGTTGGTTTGAAACGCGTCGACAAATGATTATTTACGCCGAAAATTCTCTAAAAAATGTTATGGATCACAGAAGTCTAAATTCCTTAACTTATAAGTCATTTTGCTCTTTTTCTTTCTTTTTCATAAAGTACTTTCCCGATTTATACACAAAGGGTGGTTCAACACTCCTTAAGAGTAGGAATGGTGGAAGAAGTCTTAACATCTCAAGAGGAAGATATAAACCCTTTGCTCTTATTCCTAAATAATAATCGAAGAGGATTAAAAGGGACCAACATGATAAAGATAACCAATCTGAAAAAAATTAGTAGAACAATGACAACAAAAGATAATGAATAAGCGTGTCCTTCCTTCTGTCCTCTTACCAATTCAAAGCAATTTCTTATAAAGATAGTGATTTATGATTCACTGATTTCAGTATGTTGTGATTTTGTATCCATTGCATAAGTGCATAGCTGTATTCTAAAAGACTTGAAAGAACAGGAACAATAAGCATCCTTAATCTAGAACAACAAAAGGAACAAGCTATTTCAAAGGGAGAGAAAAAGAATGCAAGTGGTGTTCCTTTTGGAAAAAAGGAACAACAAAAGAGCACAAATGTTGTTCCTTTGGAAAAGGAACAACAGAAATAACAATAGTCGTTCCTTGGAAAAAGGAATAGCAAAGATGGAAAACATTGTTCCTTTGGAAAAGGAACAGCAGAACACACAAATGTCGTTCCTTTAGAAAATGAACAACAGAATTCGAAAACGTTGTTCCTTTGGAAAAATAATAGCAAAACACACCAATGCCATTCCTCTGGAAAAGGAACAACAGAAATCAAAAAGGCTATTCCTTTGGAAAATGAACAACAGAACACACCAATGCCGTTCCTTTTGAAAAGGAACAATAGAAATCGAAAATGTTGTTCCTTTGGAAAAGGAACAACAAAACACACCAATGTCGTTCCTTTGGAAATGGAACAACATAAATCGAAAATGTTGTTCCTTTGGAAATAGAACAACATAAATCAAAAATGTTGTTCCTTTGGAAAAGGAACAACAAAACACACCAATGTCATTCCTTTGGAAAAGGAACAATAGAAATAAAGAATGTTGTTCCTTTGGAAAAGGAACAACAAAACACACCAATGTCGTTCCTTTGGAAAAGGAACAACATAAATCGAAAATATTGTTCCTTTGGAAAAGGAATAACAAAGCAAACAACTTTCGTTCCTTTGGAAAAGGAATAGTAGAAATCAAAAATGTTGTTCCTTTTGAAAAAGGAACAGTAAAACATAAAAATGTCGTTCTTTTGGAGAAGGAACAACAGAAATAAAAAATGTTGTTCCTTTGGAAAATGAACAACAGAGCAAACAAATGCCGTTCCTTCGGAAAAGGAACAACAGAAATCGAAAATGTTGTTTCTTTGGAAAAGGAACAGCAAAACATGCAAATGTCGTTCCTTTGGAAAGGGTACAACAAAAATCAAAAATGTTGTTCCTTTGGAAAAGGAACATCAGAAATCGAAAATGTTGGTCCTTTGGAAAAGGACCAACAAAACACACAAATGTCGTTCCTTTGGAAAAGTAACAACAGAAATTGAAAATGTTGTTCCTTTGGAAAAGGAACAGCAGAACACAAAAATAAAAAAGAACAAAATTACAACAAAATGACGGCTGATTCAAAGGGTGTTGTTATTTTGAAATGGGAACAACTGGAAGGGAATGTTGTTCTTTTGAGAAAAGGAACAACAAAAATAGTAACAACAAAATGTTGATTCAAAAATATGTACAAAAATGATTCAACAAAAGAAAATAAATTATGTACAAATTGTAAAAAGAAATAAATTTCTTAATGAATTACAGGTGAGGAAGACTTCTCTCCCTCCCCCAAAATTTCCATATCAGAGTCTCGGCGTAGCTGCTGACAAAAGGACTCCCGAGTGAATGTTTTGTGATAAAGACGAACTCGGTGACCATTTGCCTTGAAGGCATATCTAGAACCATCAATAGTGATTAGAGTAAGGGTACCATTGTCATGTACCTTCTAGATTTCATATGGTCCCAACCAATGAGTCTGGAGTTTCCCGAGAAAGTCCTGAAACCTGGAGTCCTACAAAAGAGCCCAGTCAACTTCGTGGAAGACTTTATTTTTAATGAGAGCATCATGCCATTTAGTTCGCTTCTACTAGATCAGGGCAATGTTTTGAACTGCAGAGAGCCTAATTTCATCTAGCCCATTGATTTTTTGTAATCGATTAATCTTTGCCTCGGTTAGATCTAAGCCAACTTCCTGTGCTACTCGTAATGTTTGGATTTTGAATTCCATGGGGAAAATGGGTTGTTTTCCAAACACTAATTGATAAGGTGAGTAACCAGTGGTGCTTCTCCATAATGTTCTATAAGCCCACAGTGCTTCAGGTAGTTTGAAAGCCCAATTACGTCTATGTGACGCAATGGTTTTCGTGAGGATTGATTCTATTATTTTATTGCTGCTTTCTACCTACCCATTTTCCTGTGGGTGGTATGGAGTAGTGATTTTATGCTGGACATGATAGTTGTTGAGTGTTGCAGCTATTCTATTCCCAGTAAACTGTGGCCCACCATCTGTAATTATCTCTCTTGGAAGGCCATAACATACAAATGGATGGAATAGGAACTGTATGACAGAGTCTTCTGTAGCTCTTGGCAATGCCTCTGCTTCAACCCACTTGGTGACATATTGTGTTACCACCAAAATATATGTTTTCTGGTTTGATGATGGGTTAATTGGTCCAAAAAAATCAAGAGCCCATCGCTCGAATGGTTCGACGACTAGTTGTGGTTTCAGAGGCATCTCATTAGACTGACCAGGGTGGCCTGCTCTCTAGAAACTGTCACAGGCTTGGACGAATTTCTTTGCATCTTTGAAAATTGTGGGCCAATAATACCCCGTTTGCAGCAATTTATGTCAATTTCTGTGATCAGCGAAATGTCCACCACATGGTCCATCATGGCAAGCTTTTAAAATGTCAAAGATTTCATCCTCTCGAGCGCATCTCCTGATATGCATATCTGCCCCTCTGTGGAACAAATAGCCCCCAATCCAACAAAATCAAGTACTCCGCTGAACAATCTGTTTCCACTCATTAGGGGTTAGGTGCTTTGGTAGGTTACCTACTGCTAGGTAATTGGCAACATCAGCTTACCGGGGTGTTTGAACAACCACAACAAACAGATTCTTGTCCAGAAATTGATCTTCAACTACTGTTGCATCGATTGACTTTGACATTCTTGAGAGAAAATCGGCTACAGGATTTTCTTTTCCAGGTCGATCCTTCATTGTAATATCAAATTCCTGCGGTAAAATCAGCCATCTAGTTATTCTTCCATTTGTGATAGGATTGTTTGCTAAATATTTTATGGCAGAATGATCTGTGTACAAGATAACAGGATATCCAGTAATGTAATGTCTAAACTTATTGACAACATGTATTACAGTTAGAAATTCCTTTTTTAGTAACAGTGTAGTTTAATTCAGTAGGGGATAAATTTTTACTGATGTAATAAATTGCATATGGTTTTTTATCCTCTTCCTGCCCAAGGACTGCTCCAATGGCTGTATCAGAGGCATCAGATGATATTTGAAATCACAAATCCCAATTTGGTCCTCGAAGGACTGGGGTTGTGGATACGAGCTTCTTCAGATCCCTGAAAGCATGTTCACCATTTTCTGTCTAAAGAAAATCAACGTTACCAGTTAGTGCATAGAAAGGTGCAGCAATATGCAAATAATGTTCTATAAATCTCTTGTAATAACCAGAAAATCCAAGAAAACTGTGTACCTCCGTTTGAGTGGTAGGAGTGGGAATAAGCAAAAGTATTTGGATTTTGGCTGGGTCTACCTGAATTCTAGCTGCTGAAATATAGTGTCCTAGGGTAAGTCCTTCCATCATCATCATATAACATTTTTCATGGTTTAAACAAAGCCTGGTAACAATGCATCATTGTAGGACTTTTTCTAGTGTATCCAGTGCTGGATCGAAATCATCTCCGTATGGTGTAAATTCATCCATGTATACTTCAAGTCCTTCATTTATTAAGTCTACAAAAATGCTAAGGATAGCCCTTTGGAATGTGGCAGGAGCATTGCATAAGCCAAAAGGTAGAACTCAGTAGGCAAATGTTCCCCAAGGACAAGTAAAATTAGTTTTGTCTTGGTCTTCAGGGGCAATCTGAATTTGGTTGTATCCACTGAAGCCATCCAGGAAAGAGAATAATTTCTTTCCAGCCAAAGTGTATAATACTTGGTCAATGAATGGGAGAGAGAAGTGGTCTTTATGTGTTGCTTTATTTAGCTCTCTGTAGTCCACATAGCTCTCTGTAGTCCACATAGATTCTCCATTTCCCATTCTTTTTTGGTACCACCACAAGCAGAGAGACCCATTTACTATTAGAGATAGGATAAATGAAATTGACATCTAAAAGTTTTTGAAGTTTACCTTTTACCAGATCTTTTAGATGAGGATTTAGTCTCCTCTGAGGCTGTCAAACAGGTCTCGCATCTTTTTCTATGTAAATGTGGTGTGTACATAACTGGGGGTCAATTCCTTTCATATCAGGGTAGTCCCATGCAAAGTCTTCTTTATATTTCTTTAACACATGGATGAGCTTCATTTCTTGTTCGGATGTGAGGTTGGCATTAATGTTTAAGGTTTTTCCTGGTTCAATTTCCACAATTTTACTATTTGCAACAAAGGTAACAGGTATTGTATGATCATGTGTATCTTTAAGAGGGTCTTCTTTTGATTCACTATCAAATGCTACTTTTATCATGTGACATTATGTGTGGGATGTGAGTTCAATTTTACTAATGAAATTATTAATGGCATCGTCTTTGTTTGGTTTTTGAAATCAAGTGCCTCTTGTATAGTTAATGAAGATCTAATGTTATCAGTAAGGTATGATATAGGGTGCCTATTAGTTTTGACTATTGTGACACTTGGCTACATTGGAGAATATAGAACTAAGTTCTTGATATCTGCACCTCTGGTTATGATCATATTTCCTTGTTGACAACCAATATGGGCATCGACAATGGTAGGCCAAGGTCTAACTAAAATCAATGGATTTCCATAAAGTTGAGTTTTGGGGTTAATTATCAGAAAATCAGTTGGATATTCCTAGGAGTCAACAGAGACCATGACATCATGTAGTGTGCCCTCTGGCCTAACCACAGATCGATCAGCCAATTCTAGCAAGGTAGAGGTGGGTTCTACAGATGTAATGCCTAGCTTTTGGCAAGTAGTGGTTGTTAAGATATTGATTGCAGCTCCTAGATCAACTAAGGCATTGGAAAGGGTCTGACCATAAATTCGGACAGTTATTATTGGATTTCCTGAGTCTTCATATTTAATGGGTGTTTCTTTTCTTGATAATAAATCAGATAGAGTGCCGACTAATTGGACTCTTGGATTATTTGTTATATTCCTCCTTTGTTTCTTTATGCACAATTCTTTGATAGTTTTTGTGTATATCAGGATGTCTTGAATGGCTTAGAGGAATGGAATTTTTATGTACAAATTTTGTAATTATGCCAGAATGTCAAAATCAGGATATTGTATAAGTCGAGGTATGACTAATCGTTCTAGGAATGGGGGAGAGGATGTGGTTTCTTGATTATGGGTTTATTGTTTATTCACATCCTCTTCTTGTGACAGATGTTCTCTAGGTAACTGATTTCGAACCTAAACTGTATTATCTCCATCGGTTTCAATAATATGCCCAGACCTTAACTTAAGATCATTACACTCCCTTAGGTCAGCTCCTACTTCACGTGTTTCTATGATTTGGAAAGATTGGACCGGTTTGTTATTTGAATTGGGGTTGGGTTGGGCTGGAAGTTGCCGTCTCAGATTACACTAGGGATTTTGTTGTAAGGCTGGTAGTGTAGGTTGAGGGAGCGGAATGGTTCCTACTGGCTGAGACATTGGTCTCTGCCAGTTTGTCTTCTAGGATGAACTTTGCGAAGTAGGAGGAGTCCATTGTGGTGGGTATATGTTAGTTTGCCAATATGGTGGGGTATCAGGAAGATTCGGCCAACCAGATTGGCTTGCCTGATTCAGCCACAGGGTTGAGGAAGGAAACGACTGTGGTGACCAGTTTGGAAATGGGGGTTGAAATTGACTTTGCCACATATTATATTGTTGAGCATTATACTACAGAGGCTGAAACGAAGAAGTTGGGTCTGGAAACATACCAGATTGTCGCTGCTGCCATTGACGGTGCTAGTTGAGAAAATACACCGATTCTGGCTCTTCTTCTACTTCCTTATATACTGCTTTTAATCCAGGAAGTGAGGGGGAGCTCTCCGTAGGGTTATCTTTTGTGCAGATGGCGCATGTTTGGACTGCATCCAGTGGACACTACTTATGGCTATGATTTTTCTTGCATCGGGGATAGAAGATTGCTAAATTTTGTTCTACCTCCATTTGCTTCTGTTTGGCCTGCATAATATCAAGTTGTGTAGTTAATGTCCCTAGTATATCAGTTTTAAAATTTTCCAATAAATTTCCAATTTCTATACACGTTACTCCTTCCGTCGAGATTTTATTATCTCTTACAAACTGATCATGTTCTACCGGTTTTACTCTTGTGCTGCCTCTCGAGCTCCTGATACATAAATCAATAATGTCAGCAATATTTTCTTGATAAATATCTCCTTTTCACATAATGTTTAATGTTTCAATCCATTGTTCCTTCATGGCCCTTATTAATGCCATTTTCAACACATTATCAGGTAAAGGCAGTGATGCATAAGGAGATCTTTGTAGATTATAATGAAAACATTCCACATACTCTTCTAATGTTTCGTTTGGTCTAGCTATCATCTGGAATATTTCATCCTTTAGTTCTCTAGACCTGCAATAGTGTTGATATTTTTTTAGAAAGGATTCTTTCATTTGATCCCAGTTATTTATAACCCTGCCACCTAATCCCATAAACTATCTTAAAGCAACCCCTTTTAGTGTAGAGGGAAATAGTTTCAGTTTCTAGGGGTCGATGGTGTAATCATATCCCCTACACAATACATCAAATTCAAATAAAAATGCATTTCGGTCTTCTGATGTAAGACCGTGGAATGTATGGATATGTTGAAGAGGGATTGCTTTCATAGGCGCATTTGCTACAGAATCCACTATGGGGTATTGTAATGTAGAGGTTTGGGTGTTTGGTTGGTTTTGAGACATTTGGTCAAATATATGCCAATAACCTTCTGGGATATCTAGGAGGGTATTCCTAGGTTGAGGGGGAATGGCTTTAACACAGATTGTTTTAATATCACTTCCCCTATCTGGGATAATGAGAGTGGCTAATGTTTGAGGAGATTGAGTTTCTTCAAAGATGATTTTTGCAGCACTTTCCTTGTCTGGGTTGTTCAATGGCTGAGTTGTCTCAAGAGGAGATCTCGGTTCCTTGGTTTCCCCTGTCTCTCCTCCTCCTTCACAAAGATTACTGAAATTCCCTTCCTGCAATAGTTCTGGAGTAGAATTTTCAATATCCTGAAAGACCTGCTCTTCAGTTTGACTATGCACCTCAGAAAAGGCTACAGATGGTGATCCTATGGCCTGAAGGGAACTAGTAGTCTGTTTAGAAATAACTTTCCTGGGTCCTACTAAGGGCTGAGATTCTGCTTTCTTGAAGATTTCATCTATGAAGGTTGGTCGGCCAAGGGTCACCGGCCCCTTAGCTTTTTCTAGCTTGGGTAGAGGTTTGGAATTCTTTTCTGGCTTTTTCTGCTTAGTCATGCACACAAATTAACTACTAAATTCTATCCAAAACAAAACAATAGAAAATCTGCAGGAAAGCGGGCAGAGGAGAAGGGTTGTTACATGCTCCACACGTAGGTTCTTACCTTCCATTTTCAAAACCCAATTCTTCCCTAGTAGTTTCGTACACTATTCTAAAAAAAAATAACAAATGGCTACACTCTTTCCCCAGCAACGACGCCAAAATGTGGAGCTATAAAAAGGGTCTCTTTCACCTCTAATTACCTCACATTAACATGTCAATCCGGGAATGTTTTGTTATTTCAAAGAGTGTCTCAGTTTGAGGCTATCATTTTCCAAAGTAATGTTAGTAGCACAGTGTTGAAAATACAAGAGTAAATGGAAACTACTTCAAGAGATTAAACCACACATTCAGAACAGTAAGTAATTTATTAGTCAAGGGTTTGGTAGCAATAACCCATCCCTTTGGAAACTGATGGAAAAGGAAGCCAGAGAACAGATCGTGGATCTGGGAGTCGGACAATAGATGTCAATGCTCACTACAGCCTGAGATCATTCTTCACACCAAAATAACAAATAACAATAAATGAAATGACAAATAAGAAATGGAACAACAATTAAAAAATAGAACAACAATCCTGAAATGGAACAAAAATTACGAAATAGAACAACAAATCTGAAATGGAACAACAAACCTGGAATGGAAAAATAGTTAAGAAATAGAACAACAACTAAGTGTAACAAGCAGTAACACCTTAGTCTATAAGAGCAAATGCACTAATCATAATCTATAGGAATCAAATGGTAATCTTTCACTCTTAAGGGTGGATTGAATAACACACAAATGGAACAACACTGATTACTGATGAATTATAGAACATCGCTTGAAAACCATATATACACAAAACACACTTAAATCGTAATCTGATCCAGATATCACCTCAGTTAGAAAGAGTACGACTGCATTTCAAAATAGAACAACATTGTTTATAAATCCAACAACCGCAAATAACATAACTTCCAAGATGAATTCCGTAATGTTAATGAACAAGTGCATAGCACAAAGGCTTTGTAATTAGAAAACAACAGTATTCTGTAAAGACTAGTAGTATTATAACACCTAAAGGAACAATGATTCGATGCAGAGTTAATACAATAGTTTTGTCTTTAGAAACCTTAATAAATTAAACATAACAAAGCATGTGATGTAAACTTATAAAACACATCAAATTACCAAATAACGTCGATAAGCAAACCACGCATAAACCAAACGTAATGGTACAGGAGCAAGTGTCCTCCAGAGCCGGGCCCTTAGCCTCCACGGGTACACTGCTTGAAGTCATTCCAGACTCAAAGATGAAATAGTAACCAAGTTTGTATTAATACATAAAGTGAAATTACAATAGAGCAATTCTTAATGAGACTCGATGATCAAAGTTTTGATCTTAAAAGGAAATTACATAAAACATAACAACATCTAACTCCTCCCTGAGCTAACAGTGATGCCCCTTTTATAAGGGTGAAGGCAGAGATATCTAAGTGCAGAAATAGATAAAACAGCGATCCCTCAAGATCAAGGATCCTGAGGGATTCGCCGAACCGTTAGTCCTCTGTCATTTATTTTCTTTCCTGCGCTGAGCCGATATCTCCACTTCCTTTCCAGGGCTGATTCGCTTTGTTTTTCTATACCTTGTTTGTATACAGTCTCCCGTCAAAGGGACAACGGTTAACCCATCCTTGTCCTTTCCTTTGGAATGACAACTTGTCGTTTTTCCTTCTTCCTGCATAAGGAAATGACAATTGTCAGTGTTTTCGTCTTGCATATTAATCTCACATGTTTTATTACAATTCCTTGTCATTTTCCTAGTTCATGATGCAAAAGGTTTGTAAGTTCTAACGAAAAGATGCTGAAATAATTATAAAAAACATACCTTCTTTAGTACTCCACAATTTCGAATGGTGGTTTCAGCTGGTTCAACTAGGTCCAGTTACCTTCTCTCAGTCCCTAGTGGCTTTAAAATATGACTTTCATTCACCAATGGAGAAGAGACATCAAATCAACCCTCTTGCTGATTAGGCAAGAAAGTGATCCTTAAGTTGATTTGGGGCTCAGCCAAGCCACAATTAAAGTTTGCCTCTTTGGGAAGAGGACTTAAAAGAATGTAGAAATAAATCTAAATGCAAACTTATTCTAATATGCAAGATAAAGGAACTATCTTAATCCTATCTCAATCAGGTAGATATCGATCTAACCTAATTAAGAGCAAGATATTTAAAGTATCGAGATTTAAATATGTCTGGCTTATAATGAATATCAAGCTAATGAAGTAGTTCAATTAACTGACATTATGAATACCAAACACATCCTATTGAGACCTCTTAACTGAAATAATCAATCAACAACACTCAGGAAGAAGTTCACAAAATGATATTAAACATTTAAACAGTAACTTGAATAATTAAATAATAATATCCATATGAAGTTCACAACATATAACTATTCAACAAAGCAGTTTTATAAGACAAATTTCTAAGTAAATAGTTACTCAGAAATCATAATTTAATCCATAAGAGTAGAGATACATAATAACATAAAATTGAGACAAATTATGCATATCGACAGTGCACAAACATGGAAGTAAATTGACACATTCTTTTCATCATAAAATGGAACAAGTAGTTAAAATAATAGTATTCGAAATACCAATTTTATTGAATCCATTCTCTAGCTTCGGTCTCCAACAATCCTTTACAGTGCGTGAGCTTCTACTTTCAAAACCAGAGCTACAATAGTGCAAACTCTGTTCATTATACATAATTCAGAATGTAAAAGAAAAACCTCAATAATCTCCAAATGTGAGATTCCTCTCCTCCAAACTACAACTCTAAATCCCTATTACAAAATTTCTTTTAGAATTCCAGAATTGTAGCGGAGAGAAGCCATTATTACATTTTGCAATCTCCTATTTATAATATTTGAAAAGGAATTTTTAGCAAGAAAGTTTGTTGAAGAAGATATTTGCCCAATCAATTTTCATTTGCTCAAAATTCCATCCTTCAATTGCTGGAGCATTCTCATTCATTTAGATCTTGTTCTCCTCAGCTTTCAACTATTTTCTTGTAAAAACAAATCAAAACAAAATTAAAATGTGAAAATAAAATCAAAATGGCAAATCTGGAATTAAAAAAAATCTAATCAAATTCAATTAAATAAATAATTGAAAAGGAAATCCAAGCTTTCTACTAATTCTTATGATGATTTAATTGGCCAAGGATATCATTGACGAATGGATTTTCATTCAGAAGAGGCTTGGGCAAATGAAAATGTAGAAAATAAAACTCAGGAAAGTTAGTTTTATTAAAAATTCAAATCTTGATCTTCTGCTCAATTTTAGACCCAATAAATGATCAAATTTGTTAATGAAACCTCCTCAGAAATGTTCTCCATGATTTTATCTTTCCAATGAGCCGTCCTCGACCTCATTTGGCTAAGTAAAACTCAATCTATGAGCCAAAGTTAATGAGTCAAATGAGGCAGAATTCTGGAAATTTTGTTGCCTAGACTAAAAATTAGAATTTTTTATTTAAATTCTAATCCTAAATCAGATTATAGATATTAATCTAATTAATTGAATAATTTAATTATGATATTAATCTAAATATTTACAGATTAATTATTAACATAAATTAAATAAAATTTAAAAAACTAATTAAAAATATTATTATATTATATTAATGTTATAATTTAAATTATAATTATAATAAATAATTTTGTAATATAGATATAATATTTTAACAAACCATTAGAATCAAACCTATTTATAAAAAACAAACCATTAGAATTAATCCAAAGTGATTTCAAACTTTGAAATGTTTTAATTCCAACTTCACATGAGGAGTGGAGTTAATGGAGGAGGGATGAATGAGGAGGATGAGGTGGAGTGAGTGGAGTATGACGTGAGGGTGAACTAAGGTGGAGGTATGGGAGGCATAAGGAGATAATAAAAACTTTTTATTAAAATCTTTTACGCATCGCATTTTTGCCAACCGTAGATCCAATGATGTTTTAAATTAAGGAGCTTAACGAAATTGCGATATACAATATGCGATATTGCAATATCGCATCACATGATTTTTTTTTTAATCATTTTAAAGAAAATTCCAAATAGAGAGAAAGAATTCGTAATTATCACATCAACTTATTCCACCTTTGTGTTTTGAAATGTTAAGGATTTTGAAATGAATGCGAGAAATTTTTCACGATATGATTTTTTTTATAAGTTTTTTTTTGTGATCTGGGTCTCGGGTGCTATTAAATTAATGAATATGAGTGGGGCCCGCTTGAATTATTAATCCTATAAATTGAACTATAGTCATTTTACAATTTTGAGAGTCCAGTCTTGGCAATTTGTTTTAAAATAATAAATTGGAGTAAATTATCAAGATTCTGAAACATAATTTCATCCATTGTATGATTTAATTGGGTCTTTTTGTAGTACCGTTAGTGAAAAAAAAGTTAATAAAAATCAACTAAAAGCCAATATTTACAATGAATGACCATTGAAATTAATTAGTTACAAAAATTGAAATATTTTACAGCTATTTACATTTTTAGTCCAGGTATGAAAATGATCAAACTTCAAAGGAGTGTCATTTACAAACTAGTTGACCAAATGAGTCAAAACAAGTATCAATGGAAATATTGTGAAAAGTCGAATTCAATGAAACAATCAACACATAAATCCGATGAAAATTTAAAAGAAAATGATAAAATTGTAAGACAATCCTAAATGGAAATAAAAATGAAATTCTTAGCCAAAAATTTATAGAAAGGGCCCCCATTATTTGAGTACATAAAATAAAAAAATGGGGGGTTGTGTTTTACCACAATAATGGCGACACATGGGAGAAGAACGTGTTATCTATGTTTTACATGAATGTGATTTTCCTAAAATTAAAGTAAAAAATAATTAAAGAAGAGAGAATTATTTTTGAAATGTTTGACTAGGTTCATTAGTCCGAATAAATACAAGAATCATCTAACTGTATTTTTTCTTAAAATTCCTCATAAATCAAAATATCTAATAACTCTATATCATTCTTTAATTAGTTGTAGAAATAAAGCAGGGGTCACTTTACAGCTTAGCTTTTAAAATATACTCATTTGTCACAGATAGAGCCACTGCTACCAACAAACATCTATAGTCTCGACAGAGTTTCATTTTATTCATCAATGGTTCAGAATCCCATCTATTTAAGAATTATTGACCTAGAGATTAACCCATTTATGTATGTTTATTTTCTTTGTATTTGTTTTTATTTTTTAGTTCTTAAAAGCCATTGTCTTGTTTTGGTAGCCAGATGGTTGACAATGCCATTCACTGGTTATAATTGGATTGAACAAGTTGGCTCGTGATGAGATCCTTTGTCTTATAAATTTTTGCAATCATAAGCCATCAACCTGGTTTGTTTAGTAGTGTTGGTTATGTTAGCTTATTCTTCGTCTATGATCATGGTAAGCAAGCTCATGATGAGATCTCTTATCTTTTAAGTTTAGATATTTTTGTGGATTACACTCTAGAAAAATAATACATCTTGCACAAGGAGAATTATTGACTCCTTAAGAGTTAAGAATGACAATTTCAGACTTAAGGGTGCTTCGCTATAAAGTGCCTTGGTTAAAAATAAATTTTCTTGACTGATAATAAAATTTTAAAAGATCTTAATCAAATATTGAAATCTTAAAATAATTACAATTTTGATGAAAAAAGAAATTTCTCAGATTTTATGATACATTGTCAACTTCTCTTGTTTTGTAATCTCTTCATTAAGCATGTCTACCTTTATAATAAGAAAAACAATCTTTATTAAGAGATTTAAGAAAAAACCAATAGTAGACTATTAACATTATTTTTCTGTGTATGACGACCATTGTTAGGTAACAAAAAGGACTTTCATATAAATTATGGTAGAGTCACCAAAATCAAAACTAAAAAATAATAGGAAAAGAAATCCTAACCTGAATGGACAAAAGAAATCAACAAACAAAAATAAAAATGAAAAAGGTAAGAGAAGAAAGGAAAATCCATGTGTTTTCTTTAAAAAAAAAAAGATAAAACCCAATAAGAATGTTTATACCAATGTCTCAGCAAAATGAAGTAAAATAAAATAATCATGTAACCATTCCTTCTTATGTCGACATTTAGATAAATTTTACCTTGCAGGGTTATAAGCGTTTTAGGCTTGAGATTGCAGTGATGATAAAATCCAGCCACAATGAATTTTGTTTTATCTGGTGTCAATCTTCTTGTTTCAAAGCATCATCTTAATTATTATCTAATAAAAGGAATGCATAAAGAAACAAACTAAAGGTTCAGAAACTTCCTAGTGTGGTTGTTTCAATGAAGATTATCACTGCTTCTTGGAAGCAAACCAGGAAAAGAGTATAGGGCTTCAAAATCTAATATGGTGGAGGATTGAAAGCTTTTATGAAGAGATGAAAAACATGTTTTTATATTTGCAGAATTTAAAAACAAAAATGAAACTAAAGTAAAGTAATGAAAATAATTGAAAGTGGGTATATGAAACTTACCATTAGAGAATTTCATTTAATCTTATCTATGAGGTATCATCTTTTCCAATGCTAGCTAACTTATTCTTTTAATTAAAATCAAAAGCATGAAGAAATTTAACTAATTGTAATCTTATAACTTAAAATCATTATTTGTTTTATTTAAACCAAAGAAATCAGTAAACTATAAGGAGATAATGCTTTATGTTCAGGGAATCGAAAGTAAAACAAATCCATCAGAAATGAGAATGAAATTATACTTCTTGCAACGATGAATATTCTCATAATATTATAAGTTTCATATCAACTCCATTTCCATAAAGTGTCAAGAATTAAGACCAAATTCAAGATAATGAAATTTATATGTATAGATGGGAAGGTCTTAAATTTCATATTAAATATGGAGTGCTATATCTAAAAATTAAATATAAGAGAAATCGAAATGATCTAACCTTGTTGGAAATTTCCTATCAATTCCTTTAATACCATAATGATTATCCAAGATTGTCTTAAAATATTTAATACAACGCAATGCCTCAATGGATGTTTTGCATTGCAAGTTTCTTCGCGATTCTTAAAGTTCTATCCATGATTTTTACCTTTGATGATATGGGATATAATGATTGAATGATAATGGTAAAGGGGCATGTATTAGAGTCTATTGCATCAAAAAATCTTAAGGTAAGGCTTCATTTGAGTTTTGTGATGTAATATATTCGTTGCAGTGGAAAATTTGTGATATGGACATGTGCTACGTGAAAATATGTGATGTGATGAGGCGATGGAAATATCAAGGAGTCATTATATCGAGAATTAGGGAATAGGCACTTCACACATCACACTTTGCACATCGTGCATCACAAATTCAGAATTATGATATGAGCATATATAATAAAATTCACAATGAAGCGAATGCGATGTTGGCATATTGGGACATTGTGATGCAGGAGCATCAAGACCCTCTTCATTTGTAAATATGGAATAAAAAGGGGGGTGTGATAATTTTAAATATTTTGTTATTTTTAATAAATAAGGAGTGTTTTAGGCATAAAGCAGTGAATGTGGATCATTATGGGATAAGGAAAGCTTTTCTATTTTAGAACAGGGAAAAGATGGGAAAAAGCCTCAAGATGCTTTTTACCATATGTATGCATTGCATGTAGACTCTTAGAGCTTTTAGTTGAGTGATTTTAGGATTTTTTAATTATGTTAAGTTTTATAAATAATGTAGCCTCAAGGACATTGAGGATCAGAGAGAAAGTGAGAGAGAATGAGGGAGTATGAAGAATAAGAGGCCATGAATAGGCCATGATTTCTCTTGTAAATATTTTATTTCTTAATTAATTATTCTCATATATTTTTGTGTGCATATGGTTGGTGTGATCTTCAGTTAGTTTTATTGTTTTTATTAAATACCTATGGTTAGAACACTGTATGAAATTTTGGCATCAGAGATCGGGTGAGAGATGAGATGCATGCTTATGAGCAAAGAGTTTAAAGATCCTGGTTTTGCAGGGTTGACCTTGCATCACATTGGGAAACAGTCATGTCGGAAATGCCAATATTATTATGTGACTGTGAGGATGTGATGGATGACATGGAAAATTGGTGGGACCGGCTTTGGATCTCAAAAGAAATCGGCGATCGGCACATTTAAGTACATAATGTAACATTGTTGATACGCCTATGTGCGATGAAGAATAGACCCAATGAATTTATTATGTGAATTTAATATCGTATAGGATCTGGAACATCAAGACCTTTAAACCTATGCCCCTCCTATTATTGCTATTGAATGGACACGATATTTTTAATGAACTTGATTTAAATTTTATATCGGGTCTAGAATTGTGTGAACATAGCAATATTGTTAAAGTCAACTATCGGATATGCGAAATGCGATATACGATATGATAATTGTGGAATTTTACAAAGGAGGTGTGTAAAAGAACATCAAAGGCCTTATATCAACAATTTTTTATCAGTAAACGCTAAGAGTTGCTTCCAGTGGAATATTGTGATACAAAAAGTTGTGATATGGATGTAGTATTGAAAGGAAAGAATTGATGAAGATGAGTGGGAAGGGGATATATTCATCATAGTATCAGTCATATGAAAGTCAAGTTAAAATATTCCAATATGAATTTTGTGATAATGATTTAAAGGCCTATTGGGTTTTCTAATGAATGAAAGTAAAATTGAAGAATTCTCAAATTCTAATGAACAACAAACAAAATGTCCCTGAACCTTTTTTGGATTTGAAATGGGTTTGCTACTTACTTCAAGCTTCGAAAATGAATGAAAACCTACAAATGAAACATAACAAAAATAATAAATAAAGTAGGGAAAAAGGAAAAACCAACAATAGATGAAAATGAACTGATGAATGCGTACCTGCAAGAAAATTGTCTGTAAATTTTATCTCATGAATCTTCAATTTCTTCCATGGATTTCTCAAAATTCGTATTTTGTTCAAAATCAACTTATTATTTATTCTAAACTAGAGTGTGCAATCAGCTAAAAGAAAATCAATTATTCATATTCAGGAAATATGAAATTCATAGAATTCACTAGAAATGTAAGTGAAAATATGCTCCCCTTTGAATTGCAACAGTAATTACTACCTTTTCTCATTCCGAATTAACTTAACTAAAGTCTGTATTGTTAAGCTGGTTGATCAATAATGTCTTTAGTAAATAAATATGGTGCATATTACAACATAAAATAATAAACTAAAGATCGGAATAGAATAAAGCCACTGATTATGACAGAATATCAACACAGATTCGAATGTGTGCACACAACAAAATGGACACCCTTAAGGTTATTTTAACAAATTTCAAGGAAGATAACATGAAATTCATGTGTTTATAGAAAAAAGTAAGACTGATTAATAATAACTGAATTGGAATTAAGCTTTCCAGCTTAGACAGCCATATATTTTATGGGACAATGATATCGGGAAGCTTTTGCATCATCGAACTTTTCAACATAAGAATATAAGAAGAAAATACTAGAAGGAAATGTCAAAACAGAGAAAAGTGTCTTTAAGGTGATGTGTGCCAAGTGCATTCTCAATTAAATCTAGTCAAGACATTATTCGAAATAGGAAGAGATGTAGTCATGGGTAGAGGTATTGCTGCAAGAAATTTTTGATTTAAAGATGGGAAGCATAAATCAAAATGTTTCCGATAAGAGGAAAGTATTTCTTTGAACATTTATATGACATGAGAAGAGTTGATTGCTTGCTTTATTTTTATCTGCAGAATTGTTAAAAATAAATTAACTATATAAGAAAACTAACTACATTAATTCTACTCCTATCCTAACTATATTCATGAAAATGACTAGGTATAGTCATATTTCCAATGTAACCACTCTCATTTTAATTCCTACATATATGTACAATTCAAACATTAGTAATAGAAATACAAATCTAATTAAAGTAAGAAAGCTAAATATGAAAGAAGAATGTATAGTTATTGTTAGCAACTTATTTAAAATCTCCATCTTTCGAAATTCCCTTTCCAACTGGATTTCAATTGGATCATAGAAATCTGAATGGATTTCCATTAATGATTGGAAGAGATTAAAAATAGAAGATAATAAGCCAGATTTTGGATATGAACTTTTAGATTCACAGGCTTGAAAAACATTGTGAGTGTTATGTGTAAGTATTAAATTATAAACAATCTTCCATGAAGGAAAACTTTCCAAATATTTTTCAAATGAGTTAATGAAAAATTGATGAAAATCTATTAGATACAATGGAAGATTATTAATTGAATTTGATTGTTGCTCAAATTGTAAAAATACACTCTCTTGTTGATATTTCTTTTGAGAAGATAGAAGATTTTGATAAAAAAATTAACATCGATTGAAATTGAAATATTGATAGCTTTTGATCTTTATGATTATAATATGAAACTTCAATTTCCCAAAGGGAAATGCATCAATTGAGTGTTTGATAGTGCAATGTTCAATATGCGAGCGTAAAATTTCAAAATTTTGAAAAATAAAAACAGAAGTTAAATATGATTTTATACCAAATAAGTGAGGAAATGAAAATAAAATCACTATTGGTAGAACTAATGTTAGAACACAATTGGGATTGTTTTGAAATAATTTATTTTTCACAAGATTTGACCAGAATAATGGAATTTGAATAATTTCCAATTCCAACGTGTGGATTAGAAAGAGAATTATGACCATGAATAGGAATTATAGCTTGATCATGACATGAATCATAAATTGGAATGATTTCTTGGATGTCGAAATCATGAAGATAAACTACCGCTTGAGAATAAGGATTAGTTGGAATAATTTATGAATTAAAGCATTCTTCATCCTCATATGTGTTTTTAATTTTCTCATCAGGATTGAGTTGAGAAGAGTACGAATCAACATCTTCATTGTCAGAGTAATTATCATAAATGGCTTCATGATACTCATTAAAATTCTCTTCGATCTCATCCAATGTATCGAAACAATAAGGAATATAATGTACATGTTTATTAATGTCAAAAGAATGATCAATTATTGTTTCCCTATCTTGATAAAAACTAATTGGCATTTTATTTAGATCAGCCTCTGTATTTTCTGAAATATCATTAATACCAAGAGGGGAAAAATTATCATGAGTAAAAATATCAGGATAAAGGGAAAAATGAGAACTAGAAATAATGAACTTAAAAGTTTCTCCGTTTGAGAACTCTTGTGCATTTTGTTCATTATAAATTTCAGATTCTAGATCATTCATTTGTGTACTCATGCTTTTTTGAAGAAGGTTGCTTTACTACTCTGATTTTGGCATTTTCTCATCATGAAAGAATTCATAAATTTGTATAGCATTTTGTGTATTATTGGTTACTTTTATTGCTTCTTGTACTTGTTGATTTACAATATGATCTTCTGAATTCAATGCAGAGTAATTTTCATATTTCAAGGTAGCTCTTTCTCCAAAATTGTTGTTGTTGTCTTCTTGCATTTGGATAGAAATATTTTCCAAGCTTTTTGAGACCACTTCATCGTAATTTATTTTCAAATCCATATTGGAATTCTCATTTATGTTGGAAAGGGATGGAAAAAAGCTTGAACTAATTTCATATAGATTATGAAGGGCAGGAAGAGAATAAATATGTTCAAACCAATCTAACGATTCTTCTTCTGGAGGTTTATCTTCGACTTTAAATTTTAAACAATTCAAACGAAATCGAATATTAAAATCAATAACAGTCTCATTTTCAAACCTTCATAGATATTCAATTTCATCACATACCTGCTCATAATCATAGTCGTCAAATTGAAAAATGAAAATTTTAATAAATTTATCTTAGCTATGAATTGAGGCAACTGGAAGAGTTCGACACTAGTTTCTGGCTTTTTTTGCGAATGTGAGAGTAAAAATTTTGCATAAAATGCCTTGATCAATTCCTTGAAAATTGTAATTTGAAAATTTTCGAATAAATTGAAAGGTATGATTAAAAGCAAAAGAATTTCTCTTACCATTAAATTTTACCTGAGACAAGAGTCTTACCACTTCGGGTGGATTATTGGAAGATGCACGTCCATGGATACAACTCCAAATTGGAAGTTTAAGAGGATCCATTGTGATTAAATAAAATGTTAAAATTAAAAAGACTTTAATAGACAACAAGTTTTACGCCCTCCTTCTAGCACTAAAATGTTGAAGCCTTGAAATTCGCTGCAATAATATGGGGGATGACCACACAGTCCGAATGTTAAAGTAGCTCCTTTTCTGTTTGGAATGGTGGTTCCCATTGGTTCAACTAGGTCCAGCTACCTTCTCTCAATCCCCAATGGCTTTAAAATATGACTTGCATTCACCAATGGAGAATAGACATCATATCAACCCTCTTACAGATCAGGGAAGAAAGTGATTCTTAATCTGATTCGGGGCTTAGCCAAGCCACAACTAAAGTTTGCATCTTTGGGAAGAGGACTTAAAAGGATGTAGAAATAAATCTAAATGCAAACTTATTCTAATATGCAAGCAAAAGAAACTATCTTAATCCTATCTCAACTAGGTAGATATAGATCTAACCCAATTAAGAGCATGATATTTAAAGTATCATGATTTAAATATGTCTAGCTTATAATGAATATCAAGCTAATGAAATAGTTCAATTAACTGACATTATGAATATTAAACACATCCTATTGAGACCTCTTAACTGAAATAATCAATTAACAACACTCAGGAAGAAGTTTGTAAAACGATATTAATAATTTAATTAGTAATCTGAATAATTAAATAAAAGTATACAGAAGAAGTTCACAACATATCATTATTCAACAAATCAGTTTTATAAGACAGATTTCTGAGTAAATAGTTACTCAGAAATCAAATTTTAATCCATAAGAGTAGAGATACATAATAGCATAAAATTGAGACAAATTACTCATATCGACAAAAGTGGACAAACATGGAAGTAAATTGACACATTCTTGTCATCATAAAATGAAACAAGTATTTAAAATAATAGTATTCAAAATACCAATTTTGTTGAACTCTAGCTCTACTCTCCAAAAGTCCTTTACAGTGCCTGAGCATCTGCTTTCATAACCAGAGCTACAATGGTGCAAACTCTGTTCATTATACATAACTCAGAATGTAAAAGCAAAACCCTAATAAGCTCCAGATTTTAGATTCTTCTCCTCCCACCTATAACTCTAAATCCCTATCACAAAAGTGCTTTTAGAATTCTAGAATTGTAAAGGAGAGAAGCCACTATTACATTTCACAATCTACCATTTATAATATTTGCAAAGAAATTCTTAACAAGAATGTTTGTTGAAGAAGAGATCTGCTCAATCAATTTGCATTTGCTCAAAATTCCATTCTTCAATTGCTGGAGCATTCTCATTCATTGAGATCCTATTCTCCTCATCTTTTCAATTGTTTTCCTGTAAAAACAAATCAAAACACAATTAAAATGTAAAAATAAAATCAAAATGCCAAATTTGGAATTAAAACAAATCTAATCAAATTCAATTAAATAAATAATTGAAAAGGAAATTCAAACTTTTTTTTAATGCTTTTGATGATTTAATTAGCCAAGGATATCATTGACGAATGGATTTGCATTCAGAAGAGGCTTGGGAAAATGAAAATGCAAAAAATAAAACTCAGTAAAGTTAGTTTTATTAAAAATTCGGAGCTTGATCTTTTGTTCGATTTTTGACCCAATAAATGATCAAATATGTTAATGAAACCTCCTCAGAAATGGTTTCCATGATTTTATATTTCCAATGAGCCATCTCAGGCCTCATTTGACCAAATAAAACTCAATCTATCAGCCTCCAAAGTTAATGAGACAAATGAGGCAGAATTCTGGAAATTCTGTTGCCTAGGCTAAAAATCAGAAACTTTTATTTAAATTCTAATCCTAAATTAGATTATAGTTATTAATCTAATTAATGCTAATTAATTTTAATTATGATATTAATTTAAATTATTATAGGTTAATTATTAATGGAATTAAATAAATTTAGAAACTAATTAAAATATATTATATTATATTTATATTATAATTTAAATTATATTAAAATTACAATATAAATTATAATTATAATATAATAATTTTATAATATAAATAAAATATTTTAACAAACCATTAGAATCAATCTATTATAAAAACAAACCATTAAAATTAATCCAAAGTGATTTCAAACTGTAAACTATTTTAATTCCAACTTCACGTGAGGAGTGGAGTTAATGGAGGAGGGAGAAATAAGGAGGATGAGGAGGAGTGAGTGGAGTATGATGTGAGTGTGAAGTAAGGTGGAGGTATGGGAGGCATAAGGTGATCAATAAAAACTTCGTATTAAAACCTTCTACCCATCACATTTTCTCCTATTGCAAATTTAATGATGTTTTAAATTAAGGAGCTTAACAAAAGTGTGATATGCGATATGCGATATCGCAATATCACATAGCATGAAAGTTTTTTTGATCATTTTAAAACAAATTCCAAACAAAAGAAAGACTTTGTAATTATTGCATCAGCTTCGCACTTTTGTGTTTTGGAATGTTAAGGCTTTTCAAATTAATGCGAGAAGATTTTGCAGGAATTTTTTTGCGAGAACTTTTTCACGATGTGATTTTTTTATAAGTTTTTTTTTGTGATCTGGGTCTCAGGTTCTATTAAATTAATTAAGATGAGTGGGCCCCGTGTGAATTATTAATCCTACAAATTGAACTATATCCATTTTACAATTTTGATAATGTGGTATTGGCAATTTGTTTTAAAATAATAAATTGGAGTAAATTAGCAAGATTCTAAAACATGATTTTATCTATTGTATGATTTAACTGGGTCATCTTGTAGGACCATTAGTGAAAAAAGAAAAAATAATAAAAGTTAACTAGAATTCAATATTTACAATGAATGACTATTGAAATTAATTAGTTACAGAAATTGAAATATTTTACAGCTATTTACATTTTTAGTCTAGGCGAGAAAATGATCAAACTTCAAATGAGTGTCATTTACAAACAAGTTGACTAAATTAGGGAAAACAAGTATCAATGGAAAGATTGTGAAAAATTAGATTCAATGAAATAATGAAAACATAGATCCAATGAAAATAAAAACATGATAAAATTGTAAGGCAATCTTAAATGAAAATCAAAAAATATTCTTAGCCAAAAACTTATAGAAAGCGTCCCCATTATTTGAGTACGTAAAATAAAAAAAATGGGGGGGGGTTGTGCTTTACCACAACACTATGTCAACCTGTTAACCACAACCATAATAGAATCATATTGTCTAGATGTTCTTAGAAAACCTGTAATGAAATCCATGGAAATGACCTCCCATTTTCACTTTAATGTCATAATCGGTTGTAGTTGACCACCTAGATGGTTACACTCTACTTTTACCTATTGAGAATCCATGTACCTAGCCACAAACTATGCCACACCTTTCTTCAAATTCGGCTAGTAGTATAACTTGTTCACAACTATCAATGTCTATTGATATCCTAGGTGGCCTTAATATGACTTAGCTTGAAATTCCCTCAAGATAAGTTTCTTCAGCTCACTATCATATGGCACATATATCTTGTCGATAAATATAACCAAGCCATCTGCTGTGAGACAACTTTCCACAACTTGATCACCTGTACCCTACTATAACCTGTGCATAAGTTCTCTAGACCTGTCATCTTCTTGACCTTCCTGCACTATCTGATCTTACAATTTTGTCCCATAGGAGCTCATAACTGCTATATGATTCACCTATATCCTCCTACTAAGGGAATATACAACCCTGTTCTCTTTACCTTTAATGTACCTAATCTCAAATTCCAACTCACTAATCATCGCCAACCATCTAGCTTGCCTAGAATTTAGATTGGGTTGCTCAAGTAGATACCTAAATCCATTATGATCACTCATCAATATGAACTATCTGCCAAGAATATAGTGCCTCCACATCTTCAAAGCATGGAAGATCTTTGCCAACTCAATATCATGTGTCAGATAATTCTACTTATGCTCATTAAGCTTCCTCGATTCATAGCATACTATATGTCCTTCCTTCATAAGGAATCCACCAAGACCTCTCTTGTAAGCATTTTTACATACCACAAACTCTTTGCTCGGATCTGCAATCTTTAAAACTGCAATATTTTTCAATAGCTTCTTCAACTCCTCAAAACTAGTTGTGCATTCCTCTGTCCATTCAAACATCTTAACTTTACTTTGCAACTATGTAATAGGTTAATCAATCTATGAGAAGTTCCTGATGAACCTCCTATAATAACTTGATAACACCATAAAGGACCTTATCTCTTCTAGATTCCTAGGAGCTACCCATTCCATTATAACTTTTATATTTTCCATATTCACTATTATGCCTTCCATGGAAACAACATGTCCCAAGTAACGTACCTGCGTCTAAAAGAAATTTCATCTACTAAGATTGGCATACAATGAATTCTCTCTTAGGAGTCTAATTATTGTTGCTAAGTGTTTGACATGCTCTTCCTCATTTTTAGAATATACCAATATATCATCAATGAATACAATAAAAACCTTGTCTATATAAGGACGCAACACACTACTCATTAAGCACATAAAGGTAGTTGGAACATTATTGAAAACAAATGGAACTACAACAAAATCATAATGCACATACTTGGTCCAGAAATAAATCATGTATATTTCTTCTTTCTTAATGTGTACCTTATGATATCTGGATCTCAATTCAATCTTTGAGAACATTGGTTCTCCCTTCAAATGGTTAGACAAGTCATCAATACTTGACAACAGATACATGTTCTTCATGGTCTCCTTGTTCAACTACCTATAACCAATGCATAAACTAAGAGTACCATCCTTTTGCTTCATAAACAATATAGGTGCACCCCAAGGTGATACACCTGGCCTAATGTATACCTTGTCAAGAATCTCCTTCAATTTTAGCTTCAACTCCACCAAATCCTATGCGCTCATCTTGTAAGGTGCCTTTGATGTTGGTGCTACCCCTAGTACCAATTCAATAGAAAATTCTACTTCTCTGTGACATAGAAACTCTGAAATATCTACTGGAAACACATCCTGAAACTCTTGTAGAATTAGGTATCTTCTCAATACATCCATATCCTCAACTCCCTCACCTTTTTCACTGGAAATATGCACTACAAATGACATGCACCCTTTTCTATGAGTATGCTTTGTCTACATAGTTTTCACCATTTTAACTGATGTTTCCTTCTTCTTACCCTGTAAGATTCTTTGTTCCCCGCTGTCATCTAGGAACTTAATAGCCTTGTCATATCAATCCACCTTGGTCCTATGAAGATACAATTAGTTCATTCCCAACAACATATTGTATGGTCCCAATGACAATATATTCAAATGTGTTGAATTAGGAATACCATTCAACTCAAATGCACAAGCTCTTAGCCAATGATGAATTCTCTTTTTTGTACCTATAGCCAACTACACTAACCAAGATTATGCATGAACTTATTTATCCAAACCACACTTATTCACCAGGTCAGTATTAACATAACAGTAATTAGATTTCAGATCAATAAAAATAGAAACAACTTGATCACAAACCTTATCGTACATCTTGATAATAAGCGTTGGGTGGTACCTTCTTGTCCCCCAATTCTGCATGGATATGTGGAACACTTTTTTCAATATCTCCACTATCTACGCCTCCTAAGTAATGTAGATCTGCAGTCTACCACCCTAATTGGAAAATCTCTCCCACGATGCTCTACTCCACAAGTCCAACACTGCAAGGCTTCGACCTACTCCCTCATTGTGCTCCTCAAATAGAAATCCATATCCTTTATTAGATGGATTGAACTTATTATGCGGTGTTTAATTCTCTTTCTTACTTGTGTCTTGAGGTCTTGTTTTCTTCTTCTCCCATTTTACTTTATTTTTCATTACCTTTCTAGTCTGGTTTCATCTCTGATCTATGATTTTATTTCTCAAAATAATGGATTAGCTTCTAGATGGCCTCCTCGAATGATCTAGGCTCATGAAACTCAATCATTTCCTTGAATTCTACCGACAACCCACTAATGAATTTTTGGATATTTTCCTTTTTCTCTTTGAGGTAAGGAAATACCTCAATAACTCTAGAAATCTACCAGTGTACTCCTCATTGGTCATAGATCCCATCTTTAGCTCATAAAATTGTTTTTCCTTGTCATCATACTATCTCTCTGGTAGATCCTTCTTCCCAAATACACCCTCAAACTCGTCCCAAATGAACTCATCTCCATAAATACCTCTGAAATTATTTAGATCTTCCCACTAGCTACCTAATTTAATTTTAACACTGAATGTAGCTATTTTGGCCTTCATATTTTCTGAGTAATCATGCAACCTGAAGAACTTGTTCATTCCAAACAACCATGCTTCTCCATCCTGTGAATTGTTCATTTACCCATCAAATGTAGGTGGCTATTCTTTCTTCAACTCATCCAGAAAATATCTCCTGCCACTCCTCCTGTAAGGATGATAACGATGATGACCATGATACCTGTCTAAATGGTAACTAGATTAACGCTCACGTCCATTGCTTCCTCTATGAGGAGTATCTAAGAGTCTACCATCACTGACCATGTCCTCTCTATCCAACATGTGCACACCATGTGACCTACTACCATATGCTCCATTAGTCCTATCCATGACTAATTCTAAATGGTATGTGTCTCTGCATGTCTTACAAGATCTGAAGAATCAACGCATTGACATGTTCATGTTTCTCATATTCCCTATCAAGTCTCTCTTATGAATGAATGATTAACTCATTTAATTCTTTGTAACTCCATATTTCTACCTTCAAACTTCTTAAACTGCCTACTATGTGAAGGGAATATCCCTCACCATGTTGCTCATCTGATCTATACGAAGAATCTTATGAATTGTAGTCCATGGAAAATCATAGGGGCTAATATTTGGAGGTGGGCCAATTTTCTATACTTTTTCCAAAAAATATATTCGCCAAATTCCATTTCTTCTAAAAATAATTCACCAAAGTTTTATAGTATGAAATTATTTTACCTTCAAAATTGCCAAGATATTATATAGACTAATATAATATAATCAGAATTTTGGATATTTTAACAAAAATATCATCAAATATTTTACAATTTTTCTATTATAGATTACCAAGATTCGCCAAGGTTTCTAAACTTTCAAATATATATCCATCCTTAAAATTTTACCTACTTTAGTCTACAATCTTGCTAGTCATCTTTGATCTTCACATCCTACAAGATATATAATGTCATCTAAACCAAATCATAAACAAACCAACATACCTCAATGTAGTTTAGGGGAGGATATCTCAGCTGCAAGGCCAACTAGATTAGCACAATACATATATAAACATAATCATCATGAATACATGACTATACCAACCAAATACCATGACCTCATGCATTACAACTACAACCATGTCAATTTATGCACAACAATATATAATCACTGACATGCATGGCCAATGTGTAATTCACATACACTCATGATGACCACATCCAAGCACAACACCATAAACGTTTCACATAGACACATCACTACAACTATTACCAACACCATGCATACATAACAAATACATAGACCACAATCATAGATTAGACATATGTAACTCACATGAATGCATGGCCAACACACCACCCATCTAGTCCAAGGGGTGAACCATGCACTGATACCACTCTGATACACCATCCACCCAAATTTACCCTTGTTAACCAGTTTTTTGGGGTAAACATGTGACAAGAGGCTACTATGATCTGTTTCAACTCCCTATGTACACTTAAGGAATTGGAACCAAAAAAACAAAACCAAACGGATGTGCTACACATGTTAGAGAACCTTTAGGAGCCAACCAACCCTTCCAGGTGACTAACCTCTGAGGTAACTTGACATTTTACTTACCTATAGCCTCAATCTCTCCCATGATATGTGCATGCATGTGACTGGGACCGTCCACTTGCTCCAATAGCAAGGGACTGCCAACGACTCGAAACTTTTGCAGGACCCAACGAACTTGAATTTCATGCCACTTTTTGAGGGCTATATCTCAAGTCACTTCCAAGAAGTTCATGAAACTTCCAGAAATAAAAAATAACATCAAAAAAATGATACCAATGCAAATACTTGAACAAAGACTTAATCTAGACCCTACTAGCCATGACAAACATTTCATCAAATCTGTTACAAATATGAAATCTACGAGTCATATCAACAAGTTTGATCATAGGGCTCTCATACTTATCTCAGAATCACTAAGAAACATTGATGCCTTATCAAATTAGCTTCATTACCATCTATTAGGTCATATGTTCATTGTTTATTCATTTACTAATCAAAACATGATGAGAGCCATACATCATCACTCCCATAAAACATGCTCATAAATAGTTACATATAAACAACATAAATAACAAGGGTATAATAACCATATAAAGAACATAATAACAAGTACTTATACCCATCGAATATAAGCGGAAAGAAGATCTTATTAACATATGCAAAATGAAACTAGGCGTAGGACTTTCACGTATCACCTAACCATATATTAGATGAGCCAAATATTTCTTTTGTGCAATCACCCCCATGCCATATTCCAAGCATGACTGTGGGATATCATGGAACAAATCCAACAAAACCAAACTAGGATTTCCAAGGGCCAAACCACCTCAACCCTCAACCATTGATTCCACCTCACAGTTGGGCATCACTAACCATCACTAGATTGGTCTCTACCTAGGTTATCCAGGGCTCTAGAATATTTATTCCAACCAGGGTTCGAGGACTAGTAACTCAACCCACAACTATTGTTGAGATTCCAAACTATTTATCCAACCGAGGCTTCCAAGACTAGCAACTCAACCCACAAAGGGCATATAGAGATTTTTTCTAACCAAGGCTTCTAGGAATAGTAACTCAACCCAAGTTGGTATAGGTATTTTAGAGTGTTTGTCCAACCAAGGCTTCCAAGAGCTAGTAACTCAATCCACTACCAAAGGAACATGAGCACCAACCAAAGAACCAAAGGAAGAAACCACAACACCATGGCTATCAAGGAAATGTTAAGGCCACGTATATCCACCATTAATCCAAGAATTCATTTGTGCTAATGAAAAATCATAACTAATAAACCACATGCGTATGCCATATGTGCCAAAACTAGCAATCAACCATATATGCAACTTGGTACATCTAAGGAAAACCTATTGTAGTTTCTCATCTTGATGTCCTCTTGCACTTTCCTACTCTTCCTTTTCCTTCTTACTGCAAATCCCAACTATGACACACTCCTCCAAGGGTGCGCCAAGAAAACTCTAAGTGTCTAGGAGTATGATAGAGATTAGAATAGAGAGCTCCAAAAATGGACTAACTAAAAGCTACCACTGAACAAAAGCTATGAACTAGTCTTCATAAGCCTTTTTATTGATTAGGCCTCTATTTGCTTCATTTTCCATAATTTTTCCTTAATTTTCTTCCTCACATCCAACCTATGACCTTTCACCTTCCTTTTCTCCTATTTTGCATTATTTTCATAAATTAATGCCAATTAATGCCACTTTACCTTTTCAAAGCCTTTGCATTTGCCAATTTCCATAGCCATTAATTAATCACAAGTGATCCCCATCACCATATTTTTTTCCCAACATTCAACTTGGAATATGTGCCCCATCTCCATGGTTATTATTATTTCTTTATTAGCTTTATTACATGGTTTTTTTTACCATGGTTGTTACACCTATCCCCATGCCTCATGAATGAGCCCAAGTACAAACACGAGTAGCTTATTATCAAGTGAGGTCCCATGGCGACAACCTATGGATGCATCATCATTTGGAGGAAGAATCAGCATGATATACCATCTTATAGTCTCACTTAAATAAAAAAAAAAGTTAAACTGAGAAACAATATCATCTTGGGATTCTAGAGGATTAGTGCATTATAATTATTTAATATTTACCATACACCTCATTGTTGAAATAAGGTGATTTCTATTATTAATGAGTTCATTTGTTAAGATATGAGAAATTAGTTGTTAGAATTGAGGAGATTATTTATCTTTATCAAAAAATATGTGGGACAAGATGGAGAAAGTTGAAATTCATACATGATAACCCTTGATAAAGCTATATACCAAGAGAATAAGGAGACTATATCCAAGAGGAGAAAGTACAAATCTATTGTAGCAAACAAAAATATTTCTTTTTGAAGAAGTAGCATCATACAATTGTACAACATAATTTCATTCTTTCAATAGAATGATAATTTTATTTCATTAGGTTATGCTTTTCATTTTTATAGTATTAATGTTTACTATACAATTTCTAAGTTAGGATGAACTATGCAGGTACTTTGTAAGCTTCAATCACAAGAATGATAAGTTGACTTGAAGAGGAAAATCATAGTGCATCTGGGTTATTACTTTATTTCTTATAATTCTTATTTTCCTAACCTTTCTTGTGACTATTTCACGTTTAGATATATTCATTTTTGTTATTAAATAATGTCATGTTTGACTTATTAGATTAGGAGAAACATAAGACAATAGCCATCTAGGGCCTTTGAGAATTTTGAGAACATATCAAAGAAAGTCTCTGATTGAGATCATTGATGGTTTACAAAAGTATATTTAACTATGGTATCACTAGCCAACAATTAAAAGAGTTTTATTTTTATTTCTTGAAGGACTAAGCAATCTTGCAAAACCATTTTCCTTTTATTTTTTATTATTTTAGATCTAGAAAGTTTGTGAATTTAATTTTAGATATGGGAATGTCTATCCCCAAATCTATTGTTATCTTAAATTTTATCACCAACTTTTTTTCCTGAAAAGTTAAGTTAGCATTGACATAAAACCACAACAATTGATCATGCAAAAGAAGAAGGAATTGAATTCCAACTATATGATATTTGATATCATGAAGGATCATGTACTTCTTCACATATTGTATAAGAGCATGGTGATGCATATGTTTAATGAGTTCATTAGGCTCTACTATAGTTATAAGATTAATATGAAATATATTTAGCTGAAAGCCTTTTTTCGAGTGAAAATATATTTCATTCCTCTCAAGAATTAGAAAATAAATAATAAAGATAGATCTATGATGGAAACTAATTCAATACATTAAATGAGTAATCAATAAAAGGTAAAAACATAGTGTTGAAAAACCCATTCCTAAAAGAGTATATTATCAACATTAAGGTAAATAATAAATTGACTTAACGATCATTAACATCAAGCTTAGTGAAAATATGACACCCCATTCATCAATGAATGAAACTCAAACTATTTGTTTCCTATAAATTAAAGCACTTTACGTTATCAAAATAACCCAAAGGTACATGGTTGTTATATACAATCAAATAATGATTTTGTTTTTCTTTTGGGGATACATGAGTACCCACATTCGAAAACTTCTATGTTTATCTTAGAGTATAGAAAGAAACCATCAAACTAGTCCCACATTACAAAAAGTCCCTTCATGCAGGGAAGTCTTCACAAAACATGGAAGACTACTATATTAATTAAAAGGCATGGACATAATTTAGATTCAAAGGAAGAGATGGGAGCAGGGTCCCAAAAAATTGATCTAATAGGTGCAACAAAGTCTGAATCACAATGAATATTTCCTTGTACATCAATCAACCTTGTATTTAACATACTCTTAATGTCCTCAAAATAAGCAAACAAATTATACCTTTCCAGCCTTCATATACTAGTGTAGAGCCACTAAGTTTACATACTTCTTTTTTCATCCCCTGGTGTAACGAGCGGTCCATGACCCAACAAGAAGACTTATCAAGAATATCATTGTCTCAGTAGGATTAACCTTCCACTGCCACCTAAGTTTCCAATTTTCTAATTTATCTCCATGTCTTTAGGGAATTTATGTTCAAATAGGTTTCTTTGGAGCCCTAAGGAAAGAGATAAGCCCTTTGTTTTCCTTGAAAGTTTCTTCCCCCACTCCCCCTCTTGGAATGCATGTGTTTCTTAGGAGGCATGGCTTTGAGAAGGTGGTCACAGTTGTAACAATGGTTGAAGCAAACATGACTTAGAAAGTAATAAGATAAAAGCCCAAATGAGATACTACTAGGGACCAGACCACACAAGACAAAGTCATCATGATACCACATAAGATAGACTATAATACTTGAGCGAACCATAGGCTTAGTCCCCACAGATCTACTAACACTCATTATAGAGATCACTATCACTAGGAAATTTAGCCAAATACAAAGCCATAGACCAACCAAAAAATGAGTCCTATAATATTTACGCAGTCTTGAATAAGATTACGAGGGTGAGAGAACATTAACATAATTATATAAACGTGTCACAAGAAACCACCACCAAGAAATAAAACGAGACACACACAGTCTATTGTTCCCCACTATTGACTCGGTCAAATAAATACTAGACCAAACTCTCTATCTCAATCATAACACAACCATAACCCTCAGTTGATTACCAAAGAAACAATTTTAGTTACTAGAAAAAAAATATACTAATCAAGCGAAAGAAGGATTCAGCCTGAGTCACCTCACCCAAGTTTCTAGTGATTACCCTCCATTAATTGGCACTATCCAAATCTATAGACCACTGTAATAATTGCACATGCCGATGAAAATACCTTCCCACCTTCACTTCACCAGCACCAACCGATACACAAAACTCACCACATACTTTCTATTAGTCATGCATACAAATCATTTTTTTTAGATGGAGAAATATTATATACTTTTGTAATATTTTGATACCTTTTTATTTTCCATTTTATAGTTAAAGGTTCATAACTTAAATATTACGATCATTGTATTTCAATCAAGTTTTCACACACACACACATATGTATCTTCAAGTAAAATATTTAATTATATATATTTAATATAGTATTGGAAGATTATTAATATCTGTAGAGTCTAACGGTTGTTCTATTTTTGACATCATTTCCCATTCATTTTTCCTCTTTTAATCACTACTATCAACTCCAATAAATAGTAAAATAAGATATTTTGACATGGTAAGGTACTCAGATGTCTTATCTTTCATATTTGTTAATGTGCCTTATTATCTAGTTAAAGATTATAATAGCTACAGAATTAACATGAATCTGCAACTATTTTATGATTCCATAGCTATCTTCATGGTTTGTGGATTCCAGTGCACCAACCAAGCAAAGAAGCACATGGGTAGATAGGAATTGATCTCCTCATGGATCACCTCCTATTCCTTCAAGCCAAACATCAAGGAAATCATCGAGTGGCACAGTTAAGGAAGCAGGTTAACACGTGGATGAACCGAGTAGGAAGAGTTATACTCAGTCACAACTCTCTGATTTTCTTTCGAAATAGAAATTGTCAAGAAGAGTTATAATTTCCATTATCAGATTGGCATTTAGATTAGGATTGTCTTTATGTTTTTAAGGCATGAAAATCTCAAAACTGATAGGTGCAAATGATATATATATATATATATATATATATATTATATATATATATATATATATATATATATAATATTATATATATATATATATATTATAAATATATATAATTATATATATATATTATATATATATATTATATATATATATATATATAAATAAACCAGAGACACACAAACATATATGTAATTTGTAATTGACAGTTTGAAGTTCCATGACTATGCCCCTCTTAATTGAAGAAGTATTTTCATGAATATCATGAGAAGCTAGCTGTTAAGATAGAGTTATAAACCTGTTGTTTTGTGGAGGGTCCCTGCTAACAATCGAGGTCCATTCATTTTCTTAGTATTCAGTTCAATTCATTTCATTATTTTTCCAGAATTGCATTATTGTAGTTTCATTTCTTTGCAACTATTTGTTTATAGTTTTCCATTTGTTTTCTATCAATTTCGATTCATTTAAAAGATTTTTCAAATATGATTGTATATTTAAATATCCTTCTTTTCATAAATAGTTATATTTGTTTAGATCACCATATTTTTTCTTTTGTTTTATTATTTCATTTAAGATTGATAATTGTAGTCTATAGATCTTAATTCAGATTGCTTTATAAATTTTATCTTTGAATATAAGTAATTCTTTTTAGAGTAGAAGTAATTATCTTTCTAGAACACTAGTTTAGATAACTTTTTTTTTGTCATTTACATAGTAACTAACAATAGACAGTTAAGGAAGATCATGATAGCTTACCTTACCTTCCTTTATAAATATTGATTGTATTATAAATATTTAGTTTTCATTAGGAACATAGGAACAAAGAAAATCCTTAAAAATAAACCACCCACAATCATTATCCTGATAAACTCAAAATGATTCTAGCATATATAGTGCACTTGTACTTCACAAGTTTACTAACTCTGATCGATAATTTATGCAATCAATTTAAGAAAATTAAATTAACTAAACATTTTGGCGTCGCTGCTAGGGAAGTGTTAATAGAAGTGTTTATTTGGTCTAAAAAAAACACACAACATGATACGCATAAGGAAAGAGACTCTAGGAGTAGATTTGTAGGTAAAGGAAAAATCTTAATCCCAACAACATCACTCACTCCACCACGACCTCGCAGTGCCACGCCACCCATACAAGATCGAATTCCACCCATAGTAGGTCAACATAGACTTCCTGAGGTATTAAGATCTGAAATTCAACCTAAATATTCAACAACTTCATCAACATAAGATGTAATCAAAGAAGATCCTAGATCCCCAACAACAGGAAAATTTTCCTATTTTCAACTTGATAAAAACTTTTAGCTCAAGAGTTAGAGGTCCCTATTGAAGAAGAGGAAGATGAAACCTACATCAAACCATTAATAGAGAAACTGGAGGAACTAGAGGAGATTGAAAACCAAATCATAGAAACAAAATTAGAAGCCTATATTAGTTGTGAAGAGCCTACAATGGTTGGAGAAGGGGAAGTAGAGGTAGATAATTTGAATGGTGAACAACCTTGAATTAGAGGAGGAAGAGGAGGAGGAAGGCAATGAAAAGGAGGTGGAAGAGATGGAGGAAGAGGAATATGAGAGAATTTAAATCCAAAACCTTTTTGATTTCCAATCCTCGATCAAATACAACTGTCACAATGAAAAATATCTCACCCTGTATCCTTCCAAAATTTCATGGATTAAGGAGCAAAGAAACTGAGACATTTCTCTTTGAATTTGAAGTCTTTTATAGATCATATGATTATCTACATGATGCTCAAAAGTTGAAATTATTCCCTGCAACCCTTAAGGATGCAGCATTAAAATGGTTTATGGGTTTAGTAATAAACTCCATAAGAACATGGGAAGAAAATGAAAAATTCATTTTTAGAGAAATATAAGGATTAGTGTATGCTCCATAACATTAAATATGAAGTCTTTCAAATGATACACAAAAAATATGAAAATATTTAATATTTCATTGAAAGATTTGCTTACAATGTAAAAAGGGCAAAAATGAATAATCTAAATCAAGAAACTTTGAAAGATCTCTTATTAAAATCAATTAGAGATGAATGGATTGATCTTCTCATTCTAATGGGAAAGGGAGACATTTCTCAATGATCACTAGGAGAAATTTGTGAGTTGTGCATACAGATTTCAAGAGGCAAAGCAAGAAATGGAAAAATCAAAGAGATCCTCTTCCATCAAGGATTAATAAATTTGCAGATGGGACAATAACTAGAGTAGAATTATGAATTTTCTTCATAAATCTAAAACATATATTTTAGGGAGTCTTAGTGAACAAATTGACACCCTTAAAATATAAAACAAGAAAAAAGCTGAAAAATGTTGCATTATCCATTTTTTGTCCTAACTGTAGAAAGAAACATGCCTTGAGAGAATGTCCTCTTGATTTAAAAATTATAGAAACCTATGTTATTTGTGTGGAAAATCATGATACAAAATAATGTCCCTCAATACTAGGTCTTAAAGTTGTTTATCAAGAAGGAGTACCAAATCAGGTAGATGCTCTCTGTTTTATTACTAAAAGACCTCGACAATATCCATAGCCAAATACAACCCAAGGTTTTAATCCTCAACCATTTGCACAATCTTCACAAATTAATTGGAATGCTCAAATTCCTTGGCAATGTTGGCCACAACCTTGGTCACAACAATGGAAAAATCCTTATGGAAAATTCCCTCAATATCCTCAATATCCACAATTTCAACAATCATATCCTAGTTTTTCTCCACAATATTTTCCTCGGCCTATTCAACAAACTCAACCTCACAATGTGAATCCACAACTCTCATTACCATTTCCTCAAAGTCCAAATCAATTACTTGCCCAACCACTTCCAAATCCAAATAATAATAAAAATTGACAACCAGTTTACAATATGGAACGACAACATTTTCAAACCTACATGATAACTCTACTAGATCTAATTAATGTTGAACTTGGATATGGTAGAATATTAGAAAAAAAGGAAGAAGTCTTGCTCAATTTTTATTTAGGAAAGTGAAAAATAAAAGATCCCTGAAGAAGAAAAGTCTCTTAATGATTAAAAAAAAAAAACTCGAAAACAAGTTATTTCAACACATCCAAATAACTCAATCCCTATTATGAAACAACCTTTTGTATCTATATAAAAACCACCTTCCCTAAAATGTTGAAAACTAATGAAGGAGTGGAAAACCTATTTTTATAACCTGACTATGACATCTTAGATGAACTGAAGAATATTTTCATAATGACTCCTTTGCTTCAAGCTATTAAGGAAATACTAATTTTCGCAAAGACAATTAGGGACATGAGCATAAAAGAAACTGGAATAAAGAGAAAAGAAATCAAAAGAATCCAACTTGTTGGTCTTGATCCAGGAAGCCCCATTGTGAAAACACACATCAATGGTATAGAGATCCCAAATACATTGATTTATTTAGGAGAAGGAGTAAATATCATGAGAAAACAAACAATGAATCAATTAAAACTTTCTAATCTTCAATATACACCTACACTATTACAATTGGTAGATAGATTTGTAATCAAAGTTGATGGTGTATTAGAAGACATATATGTATCCTTAGATTCTTGGGAATATCCTCTTGATTTTATGATTTTAACACCAAAGAATAACTTAGGAGGGCATCCATTGATTCTTGGAAGACCATGGCTAGCTACAACTGATGCTTTCATAAGTTGTAGATATGGTGATATGTTCATTTCTGATGGAAGTACAACAAAGAAATTCAAACTATATCTACTAGAAAAAACAACAGTAAAGTTTGAAAATGAAGAATGGATAGTCAATGAATTTGATATAAGACCAATATTTCCTACTTCACAATTAGATGAAGAAGATCAAATTTTAAATTTAATGGAAAATAATGAATCTTCATTATATTGTGAATCTAGCCATAGTTTTGAAGAATAATACAATATTTAATATTTATCATCTCCTCAACTATCCTTGCACTCTATGGAAAATTTTGGCAATTCTATAATTGAAATATTTTCAAGAAAAACATTGAATACCAATAATAATTTGGAAGAATTTGATAAGAAAGAATTAATCAAGATGTTACAAGAACATTCATCTGCTTATTCATGGGAACATACCAACATGGAAGGAATTGATCCTAATACTTGTAAACATCATATCAACATTGAAGAAAATGCCAAAGCAGTTTGACAACCTCAAATAACAATGAATCCAAATTTAAGGGAGATTGTTAAGGAAAAATGACAAAAACTATTGAATGTCAATTTCATCTATCCAATATTAGACAGTCAGTGTATTTCACCCTTAGTAATTGTCCCTAAAAAGAATGGAAAATGGAGAGTGTGTATTGAATATATAGGATTGAATAAAGAAAGTTTAAACGACCACTTTCCACTTCCTTTCATCGATTAAGTTTTAAATACATTGGCAAGAAAGAAGTATTTTTCATTTTTGGCTGGTTTTAGTGGGTATAACCAAATCTAAGTAGCCTCGTAAGACCAATGTAAAACCACCTTTACCTTCCCATGTGGAACTTATGCTTACTAAGTACTTCCTTTTGAATTATGTATTGCTCCTGTAACATTCCAAAGAGCAATATTAGGTATTTTTTCTGATCTTATTCATGATTTTGTGGAAGTGTATATGGACCATTTTACAGTTTATGGAAATTCTTTTAAGGAACATCTTGAAAACATAGAAAAAGTTATCACTAGATGTAAAGAGGAAAATATCTCACTAAGCCATGAAAAATTCTTTATGATGTTAAGTAAGGGAATTGTTCTAGGACACCATATTTTAGGAAATGGAATTAGAGTGGACACATCTCAAGTAGAAGTTATTTCTAAATTATCAATTCCAACCTGTCAATGATATGTTAGAAGTTTTCTTGGTTTCATTGGTTATTATAGAATATTTATCAAAAAAATTACAAAAATTGCATCTCCTCTTTTCAATATACTCATAAAAGACTGTGAATCCAATTGGGATTCTAATTTCCAAAAGGCCTTTGAATCATTAAAAGAGAAAATATTTAAAGCACCCATTCTTAGAGGACCAAATTGGAAATTACCTTTTCATATCTCAACTAATGCTTCATATACAACTTTAGGAGTTGTACTAGGACAAAAATACTTAAATCCATGTGCCATTTATTACAAAAGCATAAATTTGAGTCCAAAAGAGTTAAATTATACTGTCACAGAAAAGTAGTTTTTAATTTTTTTTCATGCCATCAATAAATTTAGAGATTATATTACTGGCTATGAAACTTTTGTACATATTGATCATTCTACAATTAGATACTTAATGAATAAATCAATCACAAATGGCAGAATCACTAGATGGTTATTATTGATACAAGAGTTTAATATTACTATTTTGGGTCAAAGTCAAAGACAAAACACAGTTGCCAACTTTTTATCAAGAATTGAAAATGATAACAATGATATGTCTGTAGCAGATAATTTTCCCAATGAATATATATTTGTAGTATCTACTAAATCTCCATGGTTTGCAAATATTGCTAACTATTTGGCTACAGGAAGATTACCATCATAATTTTCTCCTTAAGAGAAAAAGAAGGTAATTCAATTTAGTGCATCTTAGTCATGGATAAGAAAAGAATTGTATAGAACAGGGCTAGATCGGATCATCCCAAGGTATGCGAGAGAAGATGAAGTACCAGAGATATTGAAAGCTTGTCGTGATGAGCCATGTGGAGGACACTTAGATGACAAAATATCTCCTTACAAAGTCCTTCTCTTAGGATACTACTGGCCTTCCCCTTTTAAGTGTGCTATAGATTATGTTAAGAGATGTGATAGTTGTCAAAGAACGGGGAAACATGTTCCTTCTGATGATATGTGTCTACAACCTGAGATATTTATTGAACCTTTTGAAAGATGGGCTCTAGTTTTTTTTTGTCCAATCAATCCACCTTCGAAACAAAAAAAAAGTACATTCCTGTTTGCACTGACTATGTTACAAAATCGGTAGAATCTAAAGCACTTCTTTCTTCTGTTGAAAATGATGTAGTTTCATTTCTTTTTGAGGATATATTTACTCGTTTCGGTGTTCCAAGAGAGATTTCCACATATCAAGGTACTCAATTTACATCTAAGTTGGTATAAAAGCTAATGGAGGAATAAAAAACCAAAAATTGAAAGCCTACTCCTTATCATACTGAAGAAAATGGACATGTGGAGTCCACCAATAAAGTCATTGAAGAAATTCTCAACAAAATTGTGCACTTCCATAGAAGATATTGGGCAGAAAAGCTTCTAGAATCTTTATGGTCATATCTTACCACATGGATAAATACTACAAGAGATGTTCTTTACGATCTTATATATGGAAACCAGGTCGTGTTTCCTATTTAGTTTCGAGTCAAAACCTTCAATACAACAATCAATTATAAGGAGAGCTTCAGCGTAAATCACATAAGAAAGATTTTTGTCAACGCGTTTCGAACCAACCAATGTGGTTCATCGTCAGGACAAGTTGAAAATATAGATCTAGCTCAGCGTGTTAAATAGTCTAAGCAGAGACTCCAACGGCTAAAACAATCTAACGGCTACTTTATCATTCAAGAACCCCAGTCAAACTTCCTCTAATTAATTTAATATTAAAATATTCAGAGCTAGGTTAACCAGGTGAATAATAAACCAAACCAAAGGTTAATCTGCTCGAAATAATTCATTTATTTAATTTCAAATACTACCCCATTATACGTAAAAATATTTATTTAATTAATTCATTAAATCTAACCACATATATATGTATATTCTAATACTTTAATTATTACACCTAATTTACTAAATGCCCTATTTGTTATTTTTGTTACCCTAATTGCAATTAATCTTATTTATAATCAATTTACAATTAATTTTATAGAAGGGGGTTAAATTTGGTCAATTAAAAATTAATTTACTAATTTAATAACTTAATAATGCATTATATATAAGTTAATTATTAAGATTATATGTGTAAAATAATAATATATATAATAAATACTATAAAAATAATTAATTAATTAATTTATATTAATATATATATGTCCTAAATAAAAAATTACTAGGAGGGTTATATGTATATTTTATTAGAAAAAAGATTTAAATTAGGTAATTTAAAAATTTAATTTATTAATTGATTAAAATAATAGTGCATATATATAAAATTTAATTATTAATTTATATGTATAAAAGTAATAATATATATAATTAATAATATTACAAATAAATATTAATTAATTTATTAATATATTTAAATTAATCTATATAAGTCCTAAATAAAAATACTATGTTATGGTTATACGTATTACTATTAATTAATATATTAAATATGGGACTATAAATATTAATAGTACTAAATGCTTATGAATTTAAAATTATAATGATGAGGGAGATATTTCTTATTAATATGAAAGTAATTCGTTAATTTATTATTAATAATAAAACCTATAAAAGACTATTAATTGAATTGCCATTTGTTTTAATATTGTTATTAATAATATTAGTAATAATTTATGAATAATTTATGCTCAATTTTAATAAATTCTACATAAAAATGAGATAATGCACAAGAAGAGGATAATCATACGAAGAACAACGCTGCCAACCATAAGCGAAAACCAGACTCACAAGAACAAAACCACGCCCACCCAAAGAAAGTACCTAGGAAGAACAGAGGGGGGAGGAAGAAAACCTAAGACGACAACGCAGGGATCCAATTTCTACTAACCTTCCACCCATCATCTCTGTTGAGATTGATGGATCTTCGCTCAATTTCAATAGCTTCCCTTAACTTGCGATGATGAAACCGATCCACCCTAGCAATGACTTTGGCCTCTTCTATGCAGACATGATGCTTAGTTTTGTCCACATGCTCTGCTAGAGCTGAGGACTTTTACCATGCCTTAGGTCCACTGCATGCTCACAAATTCTCTGCTGGATGGAGCGCCCTGTTTCCCCTATATAAGGGGTCCCACAGGAGCAGGGGATCAAATAGACACCTTTCATGTCTTTGGGGTTGACCGGATCCTTTACTGACCTCAGGGAGTTACGAATGGTTCTGAGAGGCCTGAAGGTTGAGGGGATGTCAAACCTCCTAAGGATCCGAGCAATCCTATCTGTGGTCCCTTGGATATATGGGAGATGGACACCTGCATGGCGCTCCTTAGGTTCTTTTTTACTAAACGCATTTTTGGAGGCT
>APFE030111117.1:56945-72084 GCA_000404065.3 Pinus taeda | reverse complement strand
GTATTTGTTGCTCATAATGATGAAGTAAGCAAACTTTGGCATGAGCGATTTGGTCACTTAAACTATTGCTCCCTTCAGAATCTATGTAAAGAAAATATGGTGACAGGTCTTCCAATGGTATCCTGCAGAGATGGTGTTTATTCTAGATGTGTACTCGGAAAACATCATCGGGACAATTTTGAAAAACATGCCTCTTGGCACGCCTCAGCCCCTTTACAGCTTGTGCATAGTGATTTATGTGGTGCACTTCTAGTTGTTTCATTCTCTGGCTACAAGTATTTCGTAACTTTCATTGATGAATTCCCCAGACGCACTTGGGTATACTTCTTAAAACTCAAGAGTGAAGTATTTAACATGTTCTTGGCCTTTAAGGCCTTTGTTGAAAAACAATCTAGACATCAAATTCTTAAGCTAAGATCTCATAATGGCAGAAAATATGTTAACAACAAATTCATCAACTTTTGCACTAAGAATGGAATTCAAATGCAACATATTGTTACATATACTCCACAACAAAATGGTGTACCTGAAAAGAAGAATCGCACCTTAAAGGAAATGGCTAATTGTATGCTTCAATCTAAAGGACTTAGTCTTAATTTTTGGGCAGAAGAAGCAATTAATTGTGCAAATTATATAATAAATCGCACTCCTACTAAGGTTCTAAAGAATATCACTCCAGAAGAAGCTTGGAGTTCCATTAAACCAGATGTAAGTCACTTTCGTATTTTTGGAAGTGAAGCATGGGCCCATCTTCCAGATGAAAAGCATAAAGCTTTAGAACCTAAGAGTGAGAAATGTACTTTTGTTGGATATTCTGAAGATGTAAAAGGTTATAGACTTATTCCATTTAAGTCCAAAAATGTTATCATTAGAAGAGATGTAAAATTTGATGAAAATAAATCGGCCTGCGAGCCTAGTCCGTCGGATGTGCCACCTCTTCCTATCTCTTCTACTTTTGAAAACATTTCTTCTTCAGATGATGAAAGTGAGGATGACAATCCTCCCCCACCTTCTCAGGATCCTCAACTTCCAAGATGGGTCCGTACTACTCGGATGTAGCAGGTGATCTTTCCGGTGATCCTACAGATCAGCGACGTACACGTTCTCAGTTTGAAAGAGCCTCTTCTTTACTGGCTCAAGCTCCAGTAAATCATGATCCTGACACTTTGCAGAAGCTTCAGGCCATCCACATTGGGAAGTAGCTATGAATGAAGAATATCATTCATTGTTGGCAAATGATACATGGGATCTTGTTCCTCTACCAAAGGGACGCAAACTTGTTAGATGTAAATGGGTTTACAGAACCAAGTATGGACCAGATGGGAAAGTTGATAAACATAAAGCTCGTCTTGTTGCTAAGGGTTTTTCACAAGTTGAAGGCATTGACTATACTGAAACCTTCTCACCTGTTGCCAAAATGAACTCTATCCGCCTTGTTCTTTCCGTTGCTACCTCTTTCAAATGGGAAGTCCATCAGATGGATGTTAAATCTACCTTCTTGGATGGGGACTTGCATGAAGAAATATATATGGAACAACCTATTGGCTTTATACAAACAGACTCCAGCCTTGTATGTCGGCTTAAGAAATCCCTTTATGGTCTCAAGCAAGCTCCTCAGGCTTGGTATGCCAAAACAGATAGCTTTCTTTTAGAATCTGGCTTTTCTATGTGTCATTCTGACAATACTGTTTACACCAAGAAAGTGGGAAAGTCTCTTATCTTTCTTGTTCTTTATGTTGATGATCTTATCCTCACTGGCAGTGATCCCAACCTTATCAACCATGTGAAGTCCAACCTTAAAAAGAAGTTTGAAATGACAGACTTAGGACACTTGCACTATTTTCTTGGTCTTCAAGTCTTGCAATCCAAGGAAGGTATTTCCCTTTCCCAGTCCAAGTATGCTTGTGATCTTCTATGCCATTTTCACATGGAAGACTGTAAGCCAGCCCCTTCTCCCTTTCAGTCTGGACGCATTGAGGTTGTTTGGTCTGGGGAAGCCCTGGTTGGTTTTTTTGTGAGTCCCACCTTCATGCTTGGAATATGGCACAAGGGTGAATGGCTGAAAGAAAGAATTGGTTAAGCCCAATCTATGGTCGGGTGGTTCATGGAAGCTCTAGACTTGGTTGGCTTATGCATTCATTAATAAGAGCTCTTTCTCCTTGGTATTTCAAGTGTAAATTTATTGGTTCATATGTAATTTTTATGGTTGTTGTATCCTTGTTATTTTTGTTGGTTATATGTTGGTTATGAGTATGTTTTATGGCAAACTTGATGTATGGCTCTCATCATGTTTTGATTAGAAAATGAATGTACAATGAATATGTGACCTAATAGATGATAATGTAGCTATTGTGATAAGGCATCAATGCTTCTTTACGAATCTCAGATAAGTATGAGACCCATATGCTCAAATCTATTGTTATGACAAGTAGATTGCATATTTGTGACATGTTTGACAAAATTCCTGTCATGGTTAGTAGGGGTCAAATAAAGTAATTGTACAAATGAATGCATTAGTAGTCTTATTCCATTGTTATTTATCATTTTTGAAAGTTTCATGAATTTTGGGCAGTGGCTTGAGTCCTGACCTTGAAAAAGTAGCACAAAATTCGAGCTCACCAGCTCAGACTAGCTGATACAAATGAATGCATTAGTAGTATTATTCCATTGTTATTTATCATTTCTGAAAGTTTCATGAATTTTTGGTAGTGGCTTGAGTCTTGACCTTGAAAAAGTAGCACAAAATTCGAGGTCACTGGCTCAGAACTAGCTGAAAAAGTCCACAGTCGCTAGCATGCCTTGTTGTGGGAGCAACTAGAAGGCCTCAGTCACATGCATGGCTTGTCATGGGAGCGGTTGGGGGTCCAGATTAGTGAAATTTCAATTTGTCTCGGGGTTAGGTTGGCTCTTAAATGTTATGTAGCATGTGTGGAAGGTTAGGTTGGTTTGGTTTTGTTGGTTCCACTACCTTAACTATACGTCGGGAGTTGAATCACATCTTAGTAGCCTCTTGTCACATGTTTACCCTAGCAGACCGATTAACTTGGCTAAATGTTGGAGGATGGTGTTACAAAGTGGTATCAGAGCATGGTTCAAGTCTTGGACTGGATGGGCATAATGTTCTTGTCATGCATGCATGTAGGTTGTATATGTGCTTGATGTGTATGCTTGGTAGTGATCATTGTTACAATTGTGTTGACTTGTAGAATTTGATTATGTGGATGTTGGGATGTGTTTGTCATGAAAACATGTCAGTTGTATATACATTTTTTTATGCATGCTAGTGTTTATATGTTAATATGCATGCATTGTAATGGTTATAGTTATGCATGTATAGTAGGCCAAACATGCATTGTGAGGTCATTGTATGTATTTTGTGTCATCATGATGTTGTTGGTTGTTATGATGTTAATGTGCTGATTGAGATAAAGTAGGAGATGTATATCACCAAAGCGCGATTGCAACACTGAACCACAAGGTAAGAGCATATCACCATATAGGTTTGTATGATGGGTATTCAGGTATGTTGGTTAATGGTTGTTATATGAATTATGGTTATGTATATGCCTTCCATTATATTGTTTTTTTGGTTACATACATGATAAATTCTAGTTAATCAATGTGGTTATGTGCATATGTGTCAAATAGTCATGAATGGTAGTAACTTGTTGTTATATGCATTATAGTTGTACACATGATGATTATGGTCATTTTATTTAAGATCTTGATGTTATATGTAGTGTGCTAATTTTGATTGGGCTATGCAGATGATTATGGTTATGACATTCAGGTATGAGTTGACTTATTTGTGATATTGTGTTGTACTAATCCAGACTGAATGTGCATATGTGATTGTTATGCATGAATGACAATTGTTTATGAGTTTATGATGTGTACATGTTAGCTAGTTATTGTCATGGATATCATGGACTTATTTATGTTTGAGTCGATGTGTTGTGAATTTATATCGTGCTAATCTAGATTGATTGTGCAGACAAGATAGCCTCCCCCAAGATACATTAAGGTATGAGTTTGCTTATGTTGTCTACTTGGTGCTTGAATGTTTGATCATGTCGTCTATTTGGTGTTTAAGTGTTTGGCATCTATTATGTCATCTATATGGTGTTTGAATGTTTGATTAGTTGCATGATATGAGTTTGTGTCTATAATATTGCATGAATAAATGATCTGTTTTAAGATGATTGTGCTAACATATTATGAGCCAAGATAGCTTATATGTGCTTGAGTGTAAGTAGGTGCTAATTGTAGTAGCATGATTAATGATTGTTAGTTGATTATGACATGGTTGTTAGCCTTGGCAAAGGCTGATTTAAATTAATAGACATGATGTTTTGATCCTTCGAACATGTGGCTGACATGTGTAAACAATTGCAGGGAAACATGCTTGATATTAGCATGACAAGGTAATAGGTGATTTGTTTATATAACTATCCATTGGGTGATGTGATAGTACATAGTAAGACTCAGTTACATCAAGGTAAAGGTAAAAGAAAGGAATTGGATGAGAATTACCTTGGCTATGTTTGGAAACCGCAATTCCAAACGAATGAATGCTTTGAATACATGAAGTCTTCTTAACCTAGATTTTGCCTGACATTATGTGGATATATGTTATATTCATAAACATGTATTTGACAAATACATTAAGTTGGTTTTAAACTATGGTTGGATTCGTCAAGGGAATGGAGTCCCTTGAGAGATGATACATGTATGTGTTTAGTTATAGGTCAACATGTTTCGTACAACAAGGTAAGGTAACTAGTGTATTGTTATATTTATTTATACACTTACAATTATGTGTTTATGGCAATATGATGCAGGGATTTCATGGCAAAAGATACTGCCTTGAAATATTGAAGAAGGATCGGGTTGAATTTCCCTTTGAAGCATTAGGAACCCATGGGGTTTAGTCATGGTGTTTGTTGAGAGTCTTGTGATTTTGGTGCTTTGTGCTTTGTTTGTGCTTGATTTGTAGTTTTGTTTATGTCTAGCGTATGGCCATACCACTTTGTTGTGGTGTCGTGTTGCTATTGGTGTTTCGTGGTTTTCTTCTTCTTTGTTTCTTGTTTTTTCCTTTTTGTTTTGAGGCTCTTGGGAATTGGTTGGGAAGGAGGAAGTTAACGAAGCTCAGGAAGAGTTGAATGAAACCCAACATGTAATGTAAGACCCGGATGAAGCTTGGTGCATGTATAAGGGTGGTTGAAGGAAAGAGTATGATAGTTAGTTGGATTGGTTAGGTCGATTGATGTAAATGGACGATGGTAGGACAATCATGAAAAAAGTAATCAAGAAAGGAAAAGTAAATGGATCTGAGGTGACAGATGCCTTGGCTAAGTTGGGAAATGTTGTTCTCAATGTTGTGCATGTTGTGCACAGATAAAGGGTGTTCTCTTAACCTTGACCTTATTATATTTGGTAATTATGTTATGATCAAGATTATGTTGATGTCTCTATATGTATACATGTATGCATGTATATCATTGTCTAACAGGATCGTCAGAAATCATGATTGTTTAATGCTAATGTTTATATGTATGTATGTATGCCATTTCCTGACAAGATCATGATTGTTTTATGCTAATGTTTATATATATGTCACAGTCTAACAAGGTTTTTAGGGTTCATTCTTATAAAGGAATGATTGCTTATGCAAGTGAATGGCATGAAACAGGTTCTTGGTTTTATGGGGAATTAAGTGGGAAGAGTAGCCTCGACAAATTTATGAGATCAGTATCATGTGGATATGAGTTGATAATATGTGTTTATATTATGCTTATGTTTAAGTTATGGATACGTAACGCTGAGAGATACATTAGTTGAATGAAAACAACATGATTTGTGACATGTTAGGATAAGCATGGATGGTGGAGAGACACTGGATGCAAGGTTTCTTGGTAGACGCTGTGTGGTTTTGGATGTGTAGTGCTACTGTTGTGAACATGTTGTAAATATTGTATATTTAGTGATTGTACCTATGGTGTTGTTTCCTATTGTATATATGGTGTTATGTGTATATTGTTGTTGACGGTGCTAGACCCACCAACATTCAAGGGGTCTCCCCAATATGTGGTCCCATTTAGACCTCACATTGTTTGGGATAGGAGCCCCATCCGGAATATGTCCTAGTTTTCGGTTATCTTAAAAATATGTCTTGGCTCTAACTATCGACAAAAGAGAGGAGTGAAAATGTGCCTTCAAAAAGCAAGGGCGTGTGCCTAGTGAGTGTTCGATCATATGTGTGTCAAAGTTCTTTCACTACAGAGGGAAGGAGAAGTGAGCCTCTAAGAGAGAGGTAGTAGTGCCAGCCTAGTAGATACACACATGAATAATAAGGATCCCTAAAACATCAAGCGTAATAGTCCACAAAGATGCAAGGATCATTACAACCAATGTATCAAGGAATATTTGTCTACTATCCAGCGGAATAGTCCATGAGGATGTGACAACAATAATAGCAATTGCAACACATTCTCATTATTATAAGTACAAAAATAACCAAAATAGTTCAACTAATTTAGCATATATGAAAGCAAACATGAATTACAAACATTCATAGAATAGTCTTACAATTATCCATAATCCATGCATGAAGAACTTGTTGTCATGTAAGTCTTTTTATATTAAGTAAAAGTTCCAAGACACATGTATATGATGAATACCACTAGCTCCAATATTGGAGAGTTGGAGCCACTCTTTGCTCCTCAAAAGAACTAGATTATCTCTCTACTGCCTTGCAGGAGGAGCCAAGGTGAAAAATCCTTTGTTCGTATAATGAGGGTGTATATATAAAAATGAGGAGGTGATGCCTCACCTTCCTTTTGACTCTTCATCTACCCTCATGACTATTTTACTTCTATGACGTTTCAACTTTACATGACTCTTCATATTCCATACATTTCATTTGGACTTTCACTTTACAATACGTTTTTGAAACATGAATTACATAATCCATCATAATGGGGTGGCATGTGACAACTCATGGCATGACATGACATGACACTGTTGACATGGACTACTTGATGATGTGGAAATGTCAAGCCATTGTTGCTTTTGTGTGTTGAGATTCTGCTTAAGAATTATTTTCTTTCGACCTCCACATGGCTTGGTGATAAGGGATCTTCAATAATAGCAAGTCTTTGTGATCACAAACTAGTGTCTTTTTTCTTTCTCTTGGTTGATCAGCTTGCATGTTAAGCTACAAATATGTATTTGAGCATGTTTCCCTCCTTCATATTTTTCTTCATCATCTCACCATGCTATGATAAGGTACTTGTATCTACAATTCACTCATGACAATATGACATCAACCTAAAAAACCCCTAGTCTAAGAGAATGAATATTGATCCATTGTCTGAGTTGAACCATGGAACAAGCTAGGGGAGGGGATCAATGACTACACAATTACATAGTTCAAGCAGTCAGGGGTGAACATTGAGCCTTGAGACTGTGCAGTGCACAATCCAGGCTGGGATGAGGAATAAAATTGCGCAATTCTGGGAGTCAGGGTGATAGGTTGAGGGGATGGGCATTGGATGAGCATACTGCACAGTTCCGAGAGATAGAGGAGGCTGCGCCATTACAAAATTGCATAGCTCACAGAGCCAAGGAATGATCTTAAGGCCATAGACTATGCAATTTGTATTTAAGGCTAAGTTGGGCAGATAGATTGCACAATTATGGGAGCCAAGGTCGAGGCTTGATCACTGGAACTATGTAGTGCAACAGTCCTAGGAGGCAGGTGATGAGCCCCATAAATGGGTAACTATCTGGGCCCATTCTGCCTATTATTTTCATTTAATCCACCATTCTCAATAGTTTTGTGCATTTTTTTAAATATATTTATGTCAATAAAGTGAATGGGGATAGTCACTTTTCCATGTAGTCTAATGAATGTTTATTGCAGATTTTTTGGGACAATTTTGGACAAAGACAAGGAAATCTTGAGAAAATGGCAGCCAAACTCGAGGAAACAGGGGAGAGGACTTGTAGGAGGGGTTTCTCCTTCATTAATGACCCTTTCCTCGAATTCTCCACCAGCAGATCAAGTACACGGGCCCACATTGATGATTCCAAGGGGCAGCCGAGCAAGTCAAGTAGAGTTGTTGTTATCTTCATTTCTAGGCAGCTGAGTTCCTTAAGTTTAGGAGGACTGTTGGGAGTCCCAACTTGTATAAATAAGAAGGCTTCAAGCCTCAGTAGGTTAGCCATTTCTTAGTCCATTTTTTCACTTTGGTGCAGCATTGTACTCAACTCATTTTCGATCTCTTTTTTAGACAATTTTTATGTGATGTAACTGCTATTTTTGATAATGAAGATGAATGAAGTTTTGAGCCAGCACTAATTTTTTCTAGAGGGATGAAGCTCTTGGGTTAGGGCCCAACCCAATTTTCCTATCACCTCCTTTGTGTACTTATATATTTTTGTTTCCATTCATGAGTTAATTTCTGCTGCATATACTCATTTTACTTCATTAGATTAGGTTGCTTTCAATGGTTAGAATAGTTGTTTTTGCTTCAAGTTGCTTAAGTAAGTTGCTGCAGTGACCGAAAAAGATCCAAAAAGGCTACCAGCAAGTCTTGATCTCCTTTCTCCCTCCTTGGGACCATGATCTGAGGTCAAGGCACTACTGCTACCACCAAAAACACAGTTTTTTCTCTTTCATGCAATTGCTAGTGTGATACTTTAATTTGGGAAAGTTGATATTGGTTCAGATTTAATTGATAGATAATTTTATGCCCCCTTTACCATAGTTATCTCGCATGCTTTTCTATTCATAAAGTACCGTTCAACATTTTTCTGGTTTTAGGTCAGAATTTAGGTTAAAATAGACAAAACTCTGTTTTCCGATTCTTGCTTCGATCAGTTTTGAGAAGTAAGTGTGTAGCTCACTTGTAGAACATTCCAACTCATCATTCCTCCATAAAACAGCCAGTACCATCTCACCTCTCATAGATCCCCCAGCTCATCCGCCACATTTCGCTAATCTGCCCTAATTTCTGCGCTTTTTTCCATAAAGTTGTTTTCTCACCATTTGAACAAATCCAACCATATCCTTTGTTCTTGATCCTCCTTGACAAGTTAGAGACCACTCAAAACCTTCATCCAACCTTCATTTCCCCTTTCCCATCATTTTTCCACCTTCAAACCTCTAAAAACCACTTTCGGCCTCCTCCTATAGATCCCCCTATATAACCTCCTGTAGATCCCCTGTAGCCTCCTGTAAAAGTTCTTGTGAGTGATTTTTCAAAGTCTGATCGTAATGGAAGTCTTCAGAAGGGTACTAGGGACTTCTTAGGAACCCTCCACACCTTCCTCACCATCTACAAAAGCTAGCTCCATCTTCCTTTGCCACCAAATCTCTGCACAGTCACAACCAGTCAAATCATAAGCATAATAATTCCACATAAAAATACTCAAAAGTACAAAAAGATGATTTCTTCTCATTTCTCTTAAGAAGTAACCTGAATAAATTCAATTTACCTTTTTAGTAGTTAATGGCACCCATTTCAGTAGTTTCCATCTCTTTTTGCAAAAGTAAGGTTAGTGGGTAAACTAGGGTTTGCTAGGGTTTGCGGTTCATTTCAGCTTTCCTTCTCTTTTTGCAAGTAGAATAACCCCTGTACAGGTAGTTCCCTTTCTTCACAGTTAAAGCTTCTTCTAAGAACTCATAGAAGTTGGCTTAAGCTCCTAGCAAATTTGCGCCAACTAATCAAGTGACAGCTTGCAGTAAGAGCTAGTACTTGTGCATACAGCACTGTCGCTTCCAAGTTTGTTACAAACTACCGGATTGATAAAAGTAAAGAAGGAAGCCCCAAGAGTTGCAGCGTTATTACTAAAATACTAGAGCTCCCCACTCTTTTTGGTGCCATTGCTGGGGATAGTTGCCCATATAGTCTATTTTCGCACTTTGGTGCAGCATTATACTTAGCTCATTTCGAGCTCTTTCTGAGACAGTTTTTATGTGATGTAACTGCTATTTTTGACAATGAAGATGAATGAAGTTTTGAGCCTGCACTGATTTTTTTCTAGAGGGCTGAAGCTCTTGGGTTAGGGCCCAACCCAAGTTGCCCATCACCTCCTTTGTGTACTTATATGTTTTTGTTTCCATTCATGAGTTAATTTCTGCTGCAAATACTCATTTTACTTCATTAGATTAGGTTGCTTTTGATGGTTAGAATAGTTGTTTTTGCTTCAAGTTGCTTAGGTAAGTTGTTGAAGTGACAGAAAAAAAGATCCAAAAAGGCTACCAACAAGTCTTGATCTCCTTTCTCCCTCCTTGGGACCATGATCTGAGGTCAAGGCACTATTGCTGCCACCAAAAACACAGTGTTTGCTCTTTCATGCAATTGCTAGTGTGATACTTTGATTTGGAAAAGTTGAGATTGGTTCAGATTTAATTTCTAGATCATTTTATGCCCTTTTACCATAGTTATCTTGCATGTTTTTCTGTTCATAAAGTATTGTTCAACATTTTTCTGGTTTTAGGTCAGAATTTAGGTTAAAATAGACAAAACTCTGTTTTCGGTTCTTGCTTCGGTCAGTTTTGAGAAGTAAGTGTACAACTCTCTTGTAGAACATTCCAGCTCATCATTCCTCCATGAAACAACTAGTACCAGCTCACCTCTCATAGGTCCCCTAGCTCATCCACCACATTTCGCTAATCTACCCTAATTTATGCTTCTTTTTTTTTCCATAAAATTGTTTTCTCACCATTTGAACAAATCCAACCATCTCCTTTGTCCCTGATCCTCCTTGACAAGTTATAGACCCCTCAACACCTTCATACAACCTATTATTTTCATTTAATCCACCATTCTCAATAGTTTTGTGCATTTTTTTTGGATATATTTGTGTCAATAGAGTGAATGGGGATAGTCACTTTGCCATGAAGTCTAATGAATGTTTATTGCAGATTTTTTGGGACAATTTTGGACAAAGACAAGGAAATAATGAGAAAATGGTAGCCAAACTCGAGGAAACAGGGGAGAGGACTTGTAGGAGAGGTGTTTCTTTCATTAATTACCCTTTCCTCAAATTCTCCACCAACAGCTCGGAGTACACAGGCCCACATTGATGATTCCAAGGGACAGCCGAGTAAGTCAAGTAGGGTTGTTGTTATCTTCAGTTCTAAGTAGCCGAGTTCTTTATGTTTAGGAGAACTGTTGGGAATCCCCATTTGTATAAATAAAAAGGCTTCAAGCCTCAGTAGGTTATGCATTTCTTAGTCTATTTTCGCACTTTCGTGCAACATTGTACTCAGCTCATGTTCGAGCTCTTTTTGAAACAGTTTTTTATGTGATGTAACTGTTATTTTTGATAATGAAAATAAATGAAGTTTTGAGCCAGCACTGATTTTTTCCAGAGGGTTGAAGCTCTTGGGTTAGGGCTCAACCCAAGTTTCCCAACACCTCCTTTGTGTACTTATATGTTTTTGTTTCCATTCATGAGTTAATTTCTGCTGCATATACTCATTTTACTTCATTAGATTAGGTTTCTGTTAATGGTTAGAATAATTGTTTTTACTTCAAGTTGCTTAAGTAAGTTGCCACAGTGACAGAAAAAGATCCAAAAAGGCTACTAGCAGGTCTTGATCTCCTTTCTCCCTCCTTGGGACCATGATCTGAGGTCAAGGCACTACTATTGCCACCAAAAACACAGTTGTCGCTCTTTCATGCAATTGCTAGTGTGATACTTTGATTTGGAAAAGTTGAGATTGGTTCAGATTCAATTTCTAGATCATTTTATTCCCTTTTACCATAGTTATCTCGCATTCTTTTCTGTTCATAAAGTATTATTCAACATTTTTCTCGTTTTAGGTTAGAATTTAAGTTAAAATAGACAAAACTCTGTTTCTCGGTTCTTTCTTCTATCAGTTTTGAGAAGTAAGTGTGCAGCTCTCTTGTATAACATTCGAGATCATCATTCCTCCATAAAACAACCAATACCAACTTACCTCTCATAGATCCCCTAGCTCATCTGCCACATTTCGCCAATCTGCCTTAATTTCTGCCTTTTTTGCCATAAAGTTGTTTTCTTACCATTTGAACAAATCCAACCATCTCCTTTGTCCCTGATCCTCCTTAACAAGTTATAGACCCCTCAACACCTTCATCCAACTTTCATTTCCCCTTTCCCATCATTTTTCCACCTTCAAACCTCCAAAAACCACTTTCGGCCTCCTCCTGTAGAACCTCCTATAGATCCCCTGCATCCTCCTGTAGAAGTTCCTGTGAGTGATTTTTCGAAGTCTGATTGCAATGGAAGTCTTTATAAGGGTACTAGGGACTTGTTAGGACCCCTCCACACCTTCCTCACCATCTACAAAAGCCAACTCCATCTTCCTTTACCACCAAACATCTGCACAGTCACAACCAATCAAATCATAAGCATAATAATTCCACATAAAAATACTCAAAACTACAAAAAGATCATTTCTTCTCATTTCTCTTAAGAAGTAGCCTGAATAAATGCAATTTACCTTTTTAGTAGTTAATGGCACCCATTACAGTAGTTTCCATCTCTTTTTGCAAAAGTAAGGTTAGTGGGTAAACTAGGGTTTGCTAGGGTTTGCGGTTCATTTCAGTTTTCCTTCTCTTTCTGCAAGTAGAATAACCCTTGTACAGGTAGTTTCCTTTCATCACAGTTAAAGCTTCTTCTAAGAACTCATAGAAGTTGGTTTAAGCTCCTACCAAACTTGCACCAACTGATCAAGTGACAGCCTGCAGTAAGAGCTAGTACTTGTGCATACAACGCCGTTGCTTCCAAGTTTGTTACGAACTACCAGATTGATAAAAGTAAAGAAGGAAGTCCCAAGAGTTGCAACATTATTACTAAAATACTGGAGCTCCCCACTCTTTTTGGTGCCATTGCCAGAGTATTTTTTTATTACTACTTTTCTTCTATTTTCTACTGCAACATTCTGCTAAGTAGTTTATTTCAGCAAAAGTAGAGTAGCTATTTCATTTCAATTCTACAATTTCAATTCTGCAAAAGTAGATTAGACATTTCCTGCTTTCATTTCAATTCTGCAATTTCCATTTCAGCAAGATTCATTTCAGTTAGTTGCAATTTGTTGGTCAATCTATTTTAGTTTTGTAGGTACAAGCAGAAAAAACACAAAAATCATCGAAAAAAAGATATTTCCTTTCATGCCTCGTAGGAACAGAGACAATTCAGGAAAATTCCTACCCAACACCCCCACCACATCACTAAGTCACCCTTCTCTCTTCTTTGGTGGCAGTGATCCAAAAGAACCTATAGGTGAACCTCTAGAGATATACGAAGATCCTATAATAGAAGAAGAGCAAGAAACCATTCCTCCTGAGACCATGGCTGAAAACAGAAACGTTAGAGGAAATGGGGAAAGAATATAAGGTTCCTTTCCTATCCGAGAGACCAATGGGGACACAAAAATGAAAAACATGTCTTTCACCCTTACCTCACTTCCATGGACTGACTACCGAGGATCCTGATACCTTCTTGTTTGAATTTTTTGTTCTCTGTCGAACTTATGACTATGTAGAGGACGAGTAGAAGTTGAAACTATTCTCTTCTACCCTCAAGGATGCAGCATTGTGCTGGTTCATAGGGATACCTGGAAATAGTTTCACAACTTGGGCTCAGATGCAGCAAGCCTTTAACAACAAATATCGGGACTATTATAGGTCAAAGGATACCAAGGAAGAAATCTTCCGAATGACCATGGGAAGTGATGAATCTTTAGAAGACTATGAAGAAAGGTTTCAACTCAGTTATAAAAAGGCCAGGTGCACTAGAAAGAATCCTAGGAAAGAATGTCCATTGCACTCTATAGAGGTTTGTTTAGTCTGTGAAGAATACCATCCTATGAATCAGTGCCCTTCCTTGCCCGGAATTGAAGCTGCATATCAAGGGGTCGAAGGAGCCACTGGAACACTCTGTTTCATGAACCAAAGGAGGCCACATGGACCCAAACCTTGCCAGCAGGGAATGCAACGGACATCCCAGACTTATTACAACCCCAATCAAGCCACTTCCATGCCTTCTTGGGGTCCCACCGCTCATCCTTCCTGGTTCACACCCCCTCCTTGGTCATATCCTCCTCAATACCAGGCTCCACCAGTGGCTCACTCATTTCACTCTTATGCTCAGCCACAGCTTCAGTAGAATGCACCTCAATAAGGGTGGAGGCCCCAGTATAACTCTCCTTCTACTCTTTTGCCTCCACCACCTGATCAACCACAACCATTACCTCCTCCTCCACCAATACAACCCCAAATACCTCTTCAACCGAACCCGAACCCCAACAACAGAAAAGCCCAGCTGGTATATAGTGGAGATTCAGGAGATTAACCTATGGTCTGGGAAGGTTCTCCCAAATAGCCAACCTCCCCTTAAGGAGGATGAGGAAGAAAAACAGGAAAGTGAACCAAAAGTCATGCCACCCTTTCTTGAGAGACTAACTAGAACCACACAATCGACCCCAGAAGAAACTAAACTTTTGCAAGAATTAAAACAGTTGTGTAAAAATACCACTTCTCCAAGCCATAAAAGATGTTCCTATATACAGCAAGATGATCAAGGAGAAGTGCTTCAGACACCTAGGCAGGCGCAAGAGAGATGCCCCAACTATCAATGTCTTAGGACAACTATTCGACCTAATGTTGGGGCGGGTAATCTGTCTGAAATATCTAGACCCTGGGAGTCTTGTAGTCGACGTCCACATCAATGGCACCATAATCCCCCATACCTTGATTGATATAAGGGCTGCCATTAATGTGATGACCAAGGACACATTCTTAAGCTAAATCTTCAGGGTTCCCTAAGAAAGACCATAATAGTCTTGCAGTTAGCAGACTGCTCCACCGTGACCCCTGAAGGGATTGTGGAAGATGTAATGGTCTCTATTGATTCCTGGGAGTATCTTGCTAATTTTCTGGTTCTCTAGCCAAAGGCAAAGCTCACTGGGTATCCTCTCATCCTGGGAAGACCTTGATTGGCTACTGCAGATGACATCAGTTGTCGAGCTGGGAACATGACAATCAAGAATGGGTATATGTCCAAACAGCTAGTCCTATATCCTCCTACCCAACCTCTGTTAGAACTTGATTTACCCCTCTAGTTGGAGGAGGAAGATGAT
>APFE030111117.1:35704-52629 GCA_000404065.3 Pinus taeda | reverse complement strand
AAAAAAAAAAAAGGTGCCAAGTCCTAGCATGTAGAGCATAGTAGCGACTAACAGGTAAGTGGCTAAACCTATTCTTCTGTTGCATGAATACTATTTAGGAACTGCATGAACATTGAGATGGTTGCAATCAAATGAAATCGGTGGCCAGCTAACTGGCCACCCTCGTTCAGTTCAAATCACCCTTGTTGAGTTCTAACAAGCTTTGTCCCATTCAAACAACAGTTCAGATACACAGTCAACATGTGTGGCCTGTCAAGTCGGGAAGAAAAAACTTAGAACCGGTAGTGGTGGCAGCGTATAATGGGAATAATGGAAGTGATGGCGGGTAGGTGACATGAAATACCATTATGGCAGTGGAGTAGGACCAACGGTCTGGATGGGGATAACGTACCCATCCTACCACCTCAACTAGTCACCACAGATCACGCCATACACTTAAGTACACTGCGGTTGAAGCATCCACCACCTATTGCTTTCATTTGAGTCGACGAGTTCTCAACTGTAGCACTCACCCACCACCTTTAGAAAAACGAACCAGTCGTTCACTACCAGTTTTCAAGACCCTCCTGCTTATCAGGCTATACAAGAGCATTATTGGATTCTACAAGAGTAGGAATACCGTCTACAGGAGGCTTTCTACAGGACGGCCAGAGAGCAGCTCTGCAGAGGAAAATTTTGAAATTTTTGCCAAATTCGAGCTCGAAAAGAGGTAGGCTCAGAAACCCACTATGCATGTGATATATCTATACAAGGTGGTGGAACTAGAAGCAAAGTATTGAATTGAAAAAGGCAAGGAACGTGAGCACAAAAGTCTGCCTGTGTTTTTCTGAATTCTATACAGTCTCTCCGTTTTCTTCTCTGCACTCAAAATCTATCTTTTTCTTCCTCGTATTCTTCTATAAAAAAGAGATGCAACCATAGAAAATCAAGCCTGGGAAAGAAACGAATTTGCAAGTATGTTTACTCTGTGAGAAGAAAAAACATTGTTTTATATATTCTCTGTTCTGTCAAAATATTGATTTTCTCCAAAAGCCCGAGAAGTAAATTCAGGTCGAAAACAGTTGAAGGGAGGGAAAGATTGCAAATTGATGTTGTGAAAAAAGAAGAACACGAGAAATTCCCTCTCTGGTTTCAGAAAGACAAACATCAACTATTCCTCTGTTTCTGGTTTTGAAAGTTGTTACCTTCTTCCTCACTTGAGCATTTTCAGTAGTCATTAAACACCATGCCAAGAGGTTTTATGAGAAAGGAGCCTTTGAACTCCAACAAATTGCATGAACATCCTAAGGTGGTAGCCCTCTTCACCATGGCAAACTGGATGCTTTTATTTGGGAGAATTCATGAATACGATGAGGAGGTGAATGAGGAATTCTTAATGTCCTTATGACCCCATTCAGAAACACATGCTGCAATTAGTTTCATGGGTCTGACCCTAGAGCTTACACCATAATTTATCAGCAGAATCACAAGTCTTCCACTTGGGCTCCCTTGGAGCAAAGAAGAAAAACCATTAGGACAAGTTGCTAAAAAGACATTTTTTCAGCCTGATAGACATCCTGTAGAGGACAAGAATGGGATCAGAAGGACAAGTTTACCTCATCCATGGGGTGAGGTCAGCTATTGGATCATGAAATATATCTCTTGTGAAGGAAGATTCAGCATAGTTTATGGTTATCACTTCAGATTATTGCATGAATTGAAATATGGAATGGACTTACCTGCAACTAGAAAACTCAGTCTGCCATGTTTTCTCCTCGAGCCTCTAATAGATTGTGGCACCAAACTAAATGCAGGGGTCCCAGACCAGCTAGCCCACCATGGGCTCATTAAATTGTTGGTAGAGGATGCCCTCCACACATACACCATCCCTATAGCCTGGGAAATTTTTAGGAATATGACTAGGGAAGACGACATAAAAACTCTCACAGATGAACTCAGTCCATCTGGTAGTGAAGAGGAGGAGCAAACAGAGGAACTTGAAAAGGAAATCCATGAGGAAGCACAAGATATTCAAGTAGAAGAAGAAAAGGAGGAAAAATAGAGAGAAGAAGAGAAAAATGACACAACCATAGTTGAAACTAAGGCAGAGAAGGAAACAACATCGAAAGCAAAAAAGAGGAAGAGGACAAAAGCTAAGAAGAAGAAGACCAAGACAGCTCAGAAGAAGATTGTCACTGGAAAGGCATAAACTCAGCAGGAATTGGAGAAAACACCACCTGAGACAACAGAAATCAAAATAGAGACAACAGACATAGGGCAAACTGCAGAGGTTGAACAAAAAAATAGCAGGAAGAAATATCCCCTGAAACACTGGCAAGGCATTAAACACTCCAGATAAGCAAAAGGGAAAAGGAAAAATATAGACATCAATGTATTTCAAAGCCTGGAGGAGCACCAAAATCAAGGTGGGCAAGCCCCAGCCACCATAAAAAGAACCCATTATCATTGAGGATGCACCTACTGTGACAAAGGAGGAATCCCCCTCCAAAATCTCTATCACCTACGAGAGAGGGAGTCCCAAGAACTCCACCTAGAAGGAAGGGATCAAATTGATAGACTCTAAAGTAGTCCTATAGGAGGCACAAACCTCTCTACAGGAGACATTGGCCCAGCTCAAAGAAACCAAAAAACTGGAAAGGAAGGCAAAAGAACAGTTCTAAGAGGAAGGTAAGGAAAAAGAGATACCTGAGCCAAGCCCTCAACCTAATTTAGGCTCCTATTACAATCTTCTAGAAGGTGGGAAGATCATCCCACAAAAATTCATTGTGCCTCTTTTCTTCGAACTAGAAAAAGAAAGGGTTAGGACCCACACCTGGATGTAGATTGCTAAATCTAAAGGAGTTGAAGATATAGGGCACATGGAAAACAAGTTGAAAGAAATGAGCAAGGAGTTGAGCATGGTAAGGCACACAGAAAGCATCAAAAGAGTTCAACTACAAGAAGAAAATGAATTGTTAAAAAAATAGTTACAGGAACGGGAACCTCAAGGGGGAAATAAGCTACCAAACTTGGAAAGAAAATAACAACAAGAGGGACCCCAGGCAGATAGTGAGGCAGCAGAGAAGCAACAACAAGAAGAAGAACCATAGGTAGATAGTGAAACATTGATGAAATAGCACCAAGAAAGTGAATCTCAGGCAGCAACTGAAGTGTTGATTTTGAAATTGCAGTTGTAGGAAAAGGAAGCCCAATTAGCCTATATGGCCAGCTAGGAAATGGAGGCATTATAGTGTAGACAACCAGCTAAATCCTATGCACTGTATATCAAAGACCAGTGGCTCCAATTCCAGATTAAGACATAGGCCCAGAGGGACACAATCCCATTTCAAGATTATGGTCAATTCATGGATTTATGTGATCATAGTTCAGCCGAGGATAAAGCCAGGCTAGCAAAATTTTACGTACACAGCATGGCACTTCCTAAAATGAATTTATGGGATCCAAATGCTGCATTGGGAGACTTACAGCTAATGGCTATGGCTTCTAGGACGAGCCATGAGGAAAAGAGAGCAGTGGAAATTCAAAAGATAATGGAAAAAGAGCTAAGTGAACCCCTGATGATAAGGGCAGAACCAACATAACCATTGGCTCTCATCTATGCCCATGAACACCTTGCAGCCAATCCCCAAGTTCTTCTTGATTATGTTGACAAGCAAGCACAATCTATTGCTCATTTTGAAGATATGGAGAGAATGTTTGGCGATGAATTCCTTCATGCGTGCATGAGAAGGTAGAATAAATTGTCACATAGCTTAAGGATCAAGGAGTATCACTCCCCAAAAAGAATGAGGGAGGCCATGAGGAGAGTAACCCTATACAAACACTCAATGCAAAACTTGAAAGCCAACTGGATTGGTCTTGAGTTCAGTCCTCCACTACTGCTAGGACTATTGGAAGGAGTTAAGGAGGAGGAAGAACAGAAACAATGGAAGTGGACAGGAAAGCAGGTTTCCATGATAGAGAGGAAGACATCACATCAGAGGCTTGGGATGTCAGGGAATTTGTTAGAGCTATTAAAGATGAAGAGCTAGATTAGTTGCTCAGAGGATGAGCAACCCATTCAGCAGGAGGGTGACGATGAGCCCTAGAAATGGGTAATTATATGGGCTCATTCTCCCTATTATTTTCATTTAATCCACCATTGTCAATAGTTTTGTGCATGTTTTTGAATATATTTATATCAATAGAGTGAATGGGGATATTCACTTTGCCACGTAGTCTAATGAATGTTTATTTTAGATTTTTTGGGACAATTTTCGACAAAGACAAGGAAATTATGAGCAAATGGCAGCTAAACTTGAGGAAACAGGGGAGAGGACTTGTAGAAGGGGTGTCTCCTTCATTAATGACTCTTTCATTGAATTCTCCACAAGCAGCTCAGAGTACATAGGCCCACACTAATGATTCCAAGGGGCAGACGAGCAAGTCAAGTAGGGCTGTTGTTATCTTCATTTCTAGGCTATCGAGTTCCTTAAGTTTAGGAGGACTGTTGGGAGTCCCCATTTGTATAAATAAAAAGGCTTCAAGCCTTAGTAGGTTAGCCATTTATTAGTCTATTTTTGCACTTTGGTGCAGCTTTTCGAGCTCTTTTTGAGACAGTTTATATGTGATGTAACTGTTATTTTTGATAATGAAGATGAATGAAGTTTTGAGCCAGCACTGATTTTTTCTAGAAGGCTGAAGCTCTTGGGTTAGGGCCTAACCCAAGTTTCCCAACACCTCCTTTGTGTACTTATATGTTTTTGTTTCCATTCATGAGTTAATTTCTACTCCATATACTCATTTTACTTCATTAGATTAGGTTTTTTTTTATGATTAGAATAGTTGTTTTTACGTCAAGTTTCTTAAGTAAGTTGCTGCAGTGACAGAAAAAGATCCAAAAAGGCTACCAGCAGGTCTTGATCTCCTTTCTCCCTCCTTGGGACCATGATCTGAGGTCAAGGCACTACTGCTGCCACCAAAAACACAGTTTTTGCTCTTTTATGCAATTGTTAGTGTGATACATTGATTTGGAAAAGTTGAGATTGGTTCAGATTTAATTGCTAGATCATTTTATGCCCCTTTTACCATGGTTATTTTGCATTTTTTCTGTTCATAAAGTATCGTTCAACTTTTTTCTGGTTTTAGGTCAGAATTTAGGTTAAAATAAACAAAACTCTGTTTTTCGGTTCTTGCTTTGGTTAGTTTTGAGAAGTAAGTGTGCAGCTCTCTTGTAGAACATTCTAGCTCATCATTCCTCCATAAAATAGCTAGTACCAACTCACCTCTCATAGATTCCCCCAACTCATCCGTGGGCTTCCTTCTTTACTTTTATCAACCTGGTAGTTTGTAACAAACTTAGAAGCGACGGTGCTGTATGCACAAGTACTAGCTCTTACTGCAGGTTGTCACTTGATCAGTTGTCGCAAGTTTGCTAGGAGCTTAAGCCAACTTTTATGAGTTCTCAGAAGAAGCTTTAACTGTGATGAAAGGAAACTACCTCTACAAAGGCTATTCTACTTGGAGAAAGAGAAGGAAAACTGAAATGAACCACAAACCCTAGCAAACCCTAGTTTACCCACTACCCCTACTTTTGCAAAAAGAGATGGAAACTACTGAAATGGGTGCCATTAACTACTAAAAAATTAAATTGCATTTATTTAGGCTACTTCTAAAGAGAAATTAGAAGAAATCATCTTTTTGTACTTTTGAGTATTTTTATGTGGAACTATTATGCTTATGATTTGACTAGTTGTGACTATGCAGAGATTTGGTGGCAAAGGAAGATGGAGTTGGCTTTTGCAGATGGAGAAGTCCTAAAAAGCCCCTAGTAGCCTTCTGAGGACTTCCATTGCGATCAAACTTTGAAAAATCACTCACAGGAAGTTCTAACGGAGGCTGTAGGGGACCTACAGGAGGTTCTACAAGAGGGTCTACAACAGGAGGCCGAAAGTGGTTTTTGGAGGTTTGAACATGGAAAAATGATGGGAAAGGGGAAATGAAGGCTGGATGAAGGTGCTGAGGAGTCTATAACTTGTCAAGGAAGATCAGGGATGAAGGCGATGGTTGGATTTGTTCAAATGGTAAGAAAATAGCTTTATGGAAAAACAATGCAGAAATTAGGGAAGACTGGTGAAATGTGGCGAATGAGCTGGGGGGATCTATAAGAGGTGAGATGTTGCTGGCTATTTTATGGAGGAATGATGAGCTGGAATGTCCTACAAGAGATCTGCACACTTACTTCTCAAAACTGACCAAAGCAAGAACTGAAAACAGAGTTTTGTTTATCTTAACCTAATTTCTGACCTAAAACCAGAAAAATGCTTAACAGTACCTTATGAAAAGAAAAGCATGCAAGATAACTATGGTAAAAGGGCATAAAATGATCTAAGCAATTAAATCTGAACCAATATCAACTTTTCCAAATCAAAGTATCACACTAGCACTTGCATGAAGGAGCAAAAATTGTGTTTTTTGTGGCAGAAGTAGTGCCTTGACCTTAGATCATAGTCCCAAGGAGGGAGAAAGGAGATCAAGACCTGTTGTTAGCCTTTTTGGATATTTTTTCTGTCACTGCAACAACTTACTTAAGAAAATTTAAGTAAAAACAACTATTCTAACCATCAAAAGCAACCTAAACTAATGAAGTAAAATGAGTATATGCAGCAAAAATTAACTCATGAATGGAAACAAAAACGTATAAGTACACAAAGGAGGTGCTGGGCAGCTTGGGTTAGGCCCTAACCCAAGAGCTTCAGCCCTCCGGAAAAAAAATAGTGTTGGCTCAAAACTTCATTCATCTTCATTATCAAAAATAGTAGTTACATCACATAAATGCTGCACTTCCTGACATGAATTTATGGGATCCAAATGCTGCATTGGGAGATTTACAACTAATGGCTATGGCTTCTTGGATGAGCCATGAGGAAAAGAGAGCAGTGGAAATTTAAAAGATAATGGAAAAAGAGCTAAGTGAGCCCCTGTTGATAAGGGAAGAACCAGCACAACCATTGGCTCTCGTCTATGCCCATGAACACCTTGAAGCCAATCCCAAAGTTCTCCATGATTATGTTGACAAGCAAGCACAAGCTATTGCTCATTTTGAGGAAATGGAGAGATTGTTTGGCGATGAGTGCCTTCATGCATGCATGAGAAAGTAGAATACATTACCACATAGCTTAAGGATCAGGGAGTATCACTCCCCAAAAAGAATGAGGGAGGCCATGAGGAGAGTACCCCTATACAAACACTCAATGCAAAACTTGAAAGCCAGTTGGATTGGTCTTGAGTTCAGTCCTCCACTACTGCTAGGACTGTTGGAAAGAGTTAAGGAGGAGGAAGAACAGATACAATGGGAGGAAGTGGACAGGAAAACAGGTTTCTGTGATAGAGAGGAAGACATCACATCAGAGGCTTGGGATGTCAGGGAATCTGTTAGAGCTATTAAAGATGAAGAGCTAGATTAGTTGCTCAGAGGATGAGCAACCCATTCAGCAGGGGGGTGATGATGAGCCCTGGAAATGGGTAACTATATGGGCTCATTCTGTCTATTATTTTCATTTGATCCACCATTCTCAATAGTTTTGTGCATATTTTTGAATATATTCATGTCAATGGAGTGAATGGGGATAGTCACTTTGCCATGTAGTCTAATGAATGTTTATTGCAGATTTTTTAGAACAATTTTGGACAAAGACAAGGAAATCATGAGAAAATGGCAACCAAACTCAAAGAAATAGGGGAGAGGACTTGTAGGAGGGGTGTCTCCTTCATTAATGACCTTTTCCTTGAATTCTCCACCAACAGCTCAGAGTACACAGGCCCACTTTGATGATTCCAAGGGGCAGCCGGGCAAGTCAAGTAGGGTTGTTGTTATCTTCAGTTCTAGGTAGCCGAGTTCCTTAATTTTAGGAGGACTATTGGGAGTCCCCATTTGTATAAATAAGAAGGCTTCAAGCCTTAGTAGATTAGCCATTTCTTAGTCTATTTTCACGCTTTCATGCAACATTGTACTTAGCTCATTTTCGAGCTCTTTTTGAGACAATTTTTATGTGATGTAACTGTTATTTTTGATAATGAAGATGAATGAAGTTTTGAGCCACTGGTTTTTTTCCAAAGGGCTGAAGCTCTTGGGTTAGGGCCCAACCCAAGTTTCCCAGCACCCCATTTGTGTACTTATATGTTTTTGTTTCCATTCATGAGTTAATTTCTGCTGCATATACTCATTTTACTTCATTAGATTAGGTTGCTTTTGATGGGTAGAATAGTTATTTTTGCTTCAAGTTGCTTAAGTAAGTTGCTATAGTGACAGAAAAAGATCCAAAAATGCTACCATCAGGTCTTGATCTTCTTTCTCCCTCCTTGGGACCATGATCTGGGGTCAAGGCACTACTGTTGCCACCAAAAACACAGTTTTTGTTCTTTCATGCAATTGCTAGTGTGATACTTTGATTTGGAAAAGTTGAGATTGGTTCAGATTTAATTGCTAGATCATTTGATGCCCTTTTACCATAGTTATCTCACAAGCTTTTCTATTCATAAAGTATTGTTCAACATTTTTCTGGTTTTAGGTCAGAAATTAGGTTAAGATAAACAAAACTTTGTTTTCGGTTCTTGCTTTGGTCAGTTTTGAAAAGTAAGTGTGCAGTTCTCTTGTAGGACATTCTAGCTCATAATTCCTCCATAAAACAGACATCCAGCACCAACTCACCTCTCATAGATCCCCCAGCTCATTCTCCACATTTCGCCAATCTGCCCTAATTTTTGCATTGTTTTTCCATAAAGCTGTTTTCTTACCATTTGAACAAATCCAACCATCTCGTTCATCCATGATCTTCCTTGACAAGTTATAGACCCCTCAACACCTTCATCCAGCCTTCATTTCCCCTTTCCCATCATTTTTCCACTTTCAAACCTCCAAAAACCACTTTCGGCCTCCTCTTGTAGATCCTCTTGTAGAACCTCCTGTAGATCCCCTGTAGCCTCCTATAGAACTTCCTGTGAGTGATTTTTCGAAGTCTGATCACAATGGAAGTCTTCAAAAGGGTACTAGGGGCTTCTTAGGACCTCTCCACACCTTCCTCACCATCTGCAAAAGCCAAATCCATCTTCCTTTACCACCAAACCTCTGCACAGTCACAACCAGTCAAATCATAAACATAATAATTCCACATAAAAATACTCAAAAGTACAAAAAGATGATTTATTTTCATTTCTCTTTAGAAATTAGCCATTTCTTAGTCTATTTTCGTACTTTCATGCAGCATTATACTTAGCTCATTTTCAAACTCTTTTTGAGACAGTTTTTATGTGATGTCGCTGTTATTTTTTATAATGAAGATGAATGAAGTTTTGAGCCAACACTGATTTCTTCCAGAGGGATGAAGCTCTTAGGTTAGGGCCCAACCCAAGTTGCCTGGCACCTCCTTTGTGTACTTAAATGTTTTTGTTTCCATTTATGAGTTAATTTTTGTTGCATATACTCATTTTACTTCATTAGATTAGGTTGCTTTTGATGGTTAAAATAGTTGTTTTTGCTTCAAGTTGCTTAGGTAAGTTGCTGCAGTGATAGGAAAAGATCCAAAAAGGCTACCAGCAGGTCTTGCTCTCCTTTCTCCCTCCTTAGGACCATGATCTGAGGTCAAGGCACTACTGCTGCCACCAAAAACAAAGTATTTGCTCTTTCATGCAATTGCTAGTGTGATACTTTGATTTGGGAAAGTTGAGATTGATTCAGATTTAATTACTAGATCATTTTATGCCCCTTTTACCATAGTTATCTCGCATGCTTTTCTGTTCATAAATTATTGTTCAGCATTTTTCTGGTTTTAGGTCAGAATTTAGGTTAAAATAGACAACTTTGTTTTTCGGTTCTTGCTTTGGTCAGTTTTGAGCAGTAAGTGTGCAACTCTCTTGTAGAACATTTTAGCTCATCATTCCTCCATAAAATAGCTATTACCAGCTCACCTCTCATAGATCGCCCAACTCATCCGCCACATTTCGCCAATCTGCCCTTATTTTTGCGTTTTTTCCATAAAGTTGTTTTCTCACCATTTGAACAAATCCAACCATCTCCTTTGTCCTTCATCCTCCATGACAAGTTATAGACCCCTCACACCTTCATCCAACTTTCATTTCTCCTTTCCCATCATTTTTCCACCTTCAAACCTCCAAAAGCCACTTTCGGCCTCCTCCTGTAGATCCTCCTGTAGAACCTCTTGTAGATCCCCTACAACCTCCTGTAGAAGTTCCTGTGAGTGATTTTTCGAAGTCTGATCACAATGGAAGTCTTCAGAAGGGTACTAGGGACTTCTCAGGACCTCTCCACACCTTCTTCACCATCTGCAAAAGCCAACTCCATCTTCCTTTGCCACCAAATCTCTGCACAGTCACAACAAGTCAAATCACAAGTATAATAATGCCACATAAAGATACTAAAAAGTACAAAAAGATGATTTCTTCTCATTTCTCTTCAGAAGTAGCCTGAATAAATGCAATTTACCTTTTTAGTAGTTAATGGCACCCATTTCAGTAGTTTCCATCTCTTTTTGCAAGCAAGGCAAACCCAAATACTTGCTCAACCGAACCCGAACCTGAATGACAAACAGGCCCAACGAATATACAGTGGGGAACCACCATTTCTGGACCCACACATTTGAGTAGCTCAATCCAATTGCAAAGCTGAAGTACAACACTTCCAAACAACTCCTCTTGAGCTCAATGATATTCAACATAGCTCAGGAAGAGTATTGCAAAAAAGAGATTATATTGATATCATTGAAGGACCACATCCAGCAGAAGAAGTTGCAAAAGAGAATATCAAATAACCATGGGCTGCACTTGATGAAGAGAAGATATCAGAATCAGAGATAGAGAGAGCTCCCTCATGGATACCATCAAATCCTCCATGTATTCAAGAGAAGAATCAACAAAAAGAGAAAGATATGAAGGTCATACTAGAAGAAGACATGAATAATGATCGAGATCAGCAGAAAGGCCAAGGACATCACAACTATATTGAGATATGGTTCTAGACGGTCACTAAGGTGCAGCATCACTCTCTTCCTCAACTATGCTTGATCCCTTCAAAGTCAAATCATTTGGTCTCTGAAATCTGGATATATTTCAAAGCATACATTTCAAGCCTCCACATCAATTTGTCTATCATCTCGATGTGCACATGGCTCCATTGGAAGTATTCTTATACTTGAAAGAGATTTTGTTTTTCAAGTAGGGTAGGGTGGAGAAAAAAATGAAAAATAAGAGAAAATAAAATAAAAATCTAAGGTGAAAACCTCCTCGGAGGCACCTCAGATTGGATCATTTATTGAAAACCTCCATGAAGCAGTCAATGGGTTGGAAAGAAGAGAAAATAAAAAGAGAATAAGATCCCTGGGTGAAAACCTCCCTTGGAGGCGCCCAGGGCAGGCAATTAGGGTGAAAACCTCCTTGAGGCGCCCTAGTTGTTTCCAAGAAAAAAATGAATTTCCAGTTGTATTGCAGGTCTGTAGGAGAACTTCAGAGAGCAGCATTAGGTGCTAAGAGAGCTCTGAAACCAGGAACAACACCTATCCTACCTCTCTTCAACCTTCTCCATCATTCTTGACATTCTTTCCACCTCACTGTGCTTCTTTTGTGAAAACTGTGTTTTCTACAGGAGACTCCTGTAGAAACTACAGAGAGCTAGAAATGGATTTTAAAAGAAGTTTGGGGAACATGGAAGCTTCGTAAATGGTTTATAAATCCCCCTACAATCTTCAAACCTCTCTTCCATCATTTCCAAGTCTGCATTATAGCCCAAGCTTATTTTTTCTTACTGTCCAAAAAACTACAAAATACTCTGATACAAAAATACATAGCAAAAATTTGTTTTTTCCCTAACTTGAAAACTATGCATCCATTTAAAAAATTGTTTCATGGGGAGTTGTACAGGGATGATGGCAACATGCCCAAGCAATTTCAGCCCATTCCAAAGCACGATTTCTAAGAAATCGGCCTCTATAACCATCAGCCATTTTTGCATTTTCTCCATATTCGTGCATCCATTTAAAAACCTATTTCATGGGGAGATGAATATGGGTGATACTAACATGCCCAAGAAATTTCATCCAATTTCAGTGCACAGTTTCCAAGAAATTGGCCTCCATCACCTTCATCCATTTTCAGTTTTTCTCGAAATCTGTGCATCCATTGACACAATTTTTCTATGGAAGGTGCATAATGATGATGGAAACATGCTCAGAAAATTTCAAGTCAATCCAGTCTACCGTTTGGGAAATATGGACAAAACAAGTCACTGTCCCGTTAAAATCTAGCATCAGCAACATAAGCATGCAAATCTGAAGGTTGAAGCAGACTCCTGAAGATCAAATCCAGCCAGAGGATACCTGCACAAAACAAACAACCACACATTAGAAAGAAGAGAGCGTGCAACAAGGGAAATACAAGCATGCAGCAGTGCAAAGAGCCATAACACCTCACAGCAAATGCACATTTTGACTTATAGGTAAGTGTCTAAACTCGTTCCTCTGTTGCATCTGTATAATTCAAAATTGCATGAACGAATGGAATGGTTGGGATTAAACTAGATAAGTGGCTAGTTAACTGGCCACCCTCGTCCAGTTCAACAGCGCTCATTTGGAGTTCACTCTGTATGTGTGTCCAGTCAACTCATGAGAATCTAAAAAAACTGGTAGTGGCAGATGTTTTGAACTCCAACGCGAATGGTGGAAGTGATTACGGGTAGGCAGCATAAAGTTTCATGATGGCACTGCAGTGGGGAGCAATAGTCCAAATGGGGCCAACGTACACTTGGCCAGCTCACCCTCCATCACCAAAAGTCTCCATAAACAGACATAAGAACTCCTCCTTGAAACACTCTCACCACCTTCACTTTCATTTGTATCGTCGTGTTCTTGACTTTAGTAAGCCACCTACTACCTTCAGAGCCTCAAAACAGTCGCTCTCTGCCATTTTCAGAACCCTTCTACTTATCAGATTCTACAAGAAATTATCAGGATCTACAGGAGAGGAAACACAGTCTATAGGAGCCTTTCTACAGGAAGGCCAGAGAGCAGCTATGCAGAGGGAAAATTCAAAATTTTTGCCAAATTTGAGCTCGGAAAAATGGTAGGCTCAGAAACCCACTCTGCATGTGATATATCTACAAAGGGTGGTGGGATTTGAAGCAAAGTACTGGGTTGAAAAAGGAAGGGAAAGTGGAAACAAAAGTTTGTTTGTGCTTTTCTGAAATATATACAGTCTCTCCATTTTACTCTCTGCACTAAAAGTCAGTTTTTTTCTTCTCCGTATTCTCCTGTAAAAAAAATGGATGCAACCATAGAAAATCAAGCCTGTGAAAAAAACGAATTTGCATTAGGAAGTCTGTTTATTCTGTGAGAAAGAAAAACAAAGTTTTATATACTCTTTTCTCTGTCAAGACATTGATTTCCTCCAAAAGCCCGAGAAGTAAATTCAGGTTGGAAACAGGGTTTGAAGAGAGGGGAAAATTGCAAATTGATGTTGTAACAAAAGAAGAACATGAAAAATTCCCTCTCTGGTTCCAGAAAGACAAACGTCAGCTATTCCTCTGTTTTCGGTTTCGAAAATTTTCTGCCTTCCTACTCACCTGAGAATTTCCAGCAGTCTTTAAAACATCATGATAGGGGGTTTTATGAGAAAAGAGCCTTTGAATTCCACCAAATTGCATGAACACCCAGAAGTGGTAGCCCTCTTTACGAGGGCAAATTGGATGTCTTTCTTTGAGAGAATTCATGGGTATAATGAGGAAGTGACAGAGGAATTTTTAATGTCTTTAAGACCCCATTAAAAAACCCATGCTACAGTTAGTTTCAAGGGTCTAACCATAGAGCTTACACCAACATTTATCAGCAGAATCACAGGTCTTCCAATTGGGCTCCCCTGGAGCAAAGAGGAAAAACTACTAAGACAGGTTGCTAAAAATATATTTTTCCAGCCTGATGAACATCCTGTAGAAGATAAGAATGGGATCAGAAGGATAAGTATACCTCATCCATGGGGTGAGGTCAGCTACCAGATCATGAAATATATCTCCTGTGAAGGAAGATACAATATAGTCTGTTATCACTTAAAAAAGATCTGATATATGTAACTTCTCATCCTAGCCCGATGACAAAGGTCAGTGTTAGTCTAAGTTGTTTTCATATTGTTTTTCCCTTAAAGTCTGAAGTTTTAAGAGGTCATGAGTCAAGCATATTCTTATCTACCATTGGTCCCCCTTCATTCACCATTGTTTCATAGCCATGTGTCATTTTGTTATCCACCACCAAGCCTTTTGGTAATTGCGTAGCGCATGCATTCTTTTAAAGTGTTTTCGCAACGCGTTTATTTTGTTTAGCAGTTTCACAGCGCATCATTCAAATTTCAAACTAACCGCGCTGCGAAATCAGGGATTTGTGCATTTCGTAGCGAATCTTTCCCGAAATGTCAAATCCGTTAGGTAAATCAGAGGCTGCGTCATCTTGTGTCAGTTCATGTACTCCACTTATCACATTCCACCACCCATCGCCATTATCACCACCATTAGATTTGTTGATACGCACGAATTACCATTTCCAAGAAAGGCCACCTTGCACAAGTCTTAATGATGATTGTAAGCCTTACATGAATAAAAAATCTGCAAGATTGCAATTTGAAAGATTACAAACGACAAGATTTCAATTTTAAATACAAGTGTAATCAAGCGAGGTAGCAAATCAAGCGAGGCAGCAAATTCAAGCGAGGCAGAATTTCAAAAGAAGCTAAGTTTACAGTTCAAATAGAGCTAGTATTCCTTGTTTGCAAGTCTTTAAGATTTCATGGAGAGATCAATGGAGAAAAAAGAACACAGATATGGCAAATGTCTGAGGAATGAGCCTGAAGGCTTGGATATAGCAATGAGGAATAAAGAGGTGGAGAAGGTGTTTAAAAAGGTCGGGTGTTGGAATTTTTGCAAGAAGTTACAAGGAGGGCATGCACAGGTAACCAAAGAATTTGCGCTTAATTTCACAGGTTTAAATTCAAAGGTAGCTATGATGGAATTGCAGGTCTCGCCAGAGATGATATCCACTGTGACAGAGATTCCACGAGGACAAGAGAACTGGTTCAAAAATTTTAAATTTGACATGAATCCATGCAAGGAGTTTTTAAAGAAGGAGTTTGTAATTTCAGATTTGAGTAAGTCAGTTCCTAGGAGCTATGTCAAAGAGTCTTATGCACATTTACTCACCTGTATACAAAAATACCTGACTTGCGAAGGAAGGTATAACAAGGTGTATTCGTACCATTTCAAGCTCCTTTTGCATTTCACAGGGAAGGTTTCCATTGATCTACCTTTTTATCTATTCCGTAGTTTGAGTAAGATGTGTGACAAAGTACAATTGAGGAAGGAAGATTGTGAAACTTCTCTGTTTGATCATGGCTTGATTGAACTACTTGTCTTACATGAGATTCAAAGGGTAGGCAAAGATTGGAATTCATTTATTTTTATGGCTGGTTTCAAAAGCCAGACTGGCCTCAGTCCTATACCTGTAAGAGATCTTACAATAGCGGATCTTCAAACAGAAGCAAGAACTAAGAGATTTCCAAAATTAAAAGCAAGGAAACAAGTGAGAGAGTCAGTACAACCACTGATCATTCAAAACACACCTCAGCAATCAACTAAGGAAAAAGCTCAAGTTAAAAAGATTGCACCTGAAGCAAGCACAACTGAAGTAGTCTCAAGGAGAAGAACAAGAAGTCAGATGGGTGAAGAAAAAGGTAAGGCAGTAGCTGTTGAAGAAAGTCTAGTTTCAAAGAGAAATCTAAACAATTTATTGCAGGCTATTGACTTTGAGGAGTCCCCACTAGTTCAAGATGAATTGATGCAGTCAGAAAAAGAGAATACAAAGAAAACCAAAGCCTCAAAGAAGCTTAAATTTGACGAGCAAGTTGAACAATTTGTTTTCAAACCCAGGAGACCCATAACAAGGAGATTTCAGCAAGTACATGAGGTACCACCAAGAACAGAGGAAATAGGGGAAGAGATACAACGCCATCAAAGAAAGGACAAAGGCAAAACAGTCGCCACATCTAAAGAAGACAATATAGCAGACTTGAAAAGAAGATTGGAATCAGCTAACCTTGAGATTTCCAGACTGAGGAAAGCTGCTAGAAGACATGCCATCATACAAGCTAATTATTACATAATTAAAACCTTATGGGAAGAGAATGAAACTTCAGAGGTGGTTGACTGTAATACTCAATTCCATACTTGGACAGTACCAGCAATCAAAGAAGCAAAATTCATCAGGATGATTAATATGCAATTGAGAGCTGGGAACAAGATTATGAAGAAACAAATCGAAGATTTAAAGGCACAGTTAAGCCAGCTAAAGGAACCTTCTAAATGAAATCACATTTCAAGTAAGATTATGTTTTGAATTTTGATGAGTTTGCTTAGTCTCATCTTCTTGAAGAATTCTAAATGTCCATTCAGTTTTGGAAAGTCTTGGAACAATTGAAAGGAGGTTTTGACAACAAAGTGTTCAATTAATAAAATTTTGGGTTGAGAACTATGTTTTTTAACCAACTCAGCAGTTTCGTAGCGCGCTACGAAACTGCCGAAGGTGATGATTAAAGCTCAGCAGTTTCGTAGCGCGCTACGAAACTGCTGAAGCTAAAGGTTCCAATACAAATCAACCAATTTTGAAACAGAAGCAGGAAAATTTTGAAGAACAAATATATGCAAAGAAACATCCGAAGCTGCAGCAATCAATCAGATTAAGACAGATGGAGAAATATGGGTTTGGATCCAAATTTGAATTTTGTCATAAAGTGAGCATTTTAAGCACGGTTCAGATATGTTAAGACAGCCTGAATGCGTTTTTGTTTTAAAAAGCAGTGGACAACACATCAATGGACATGGCCATCTGTCACGTTTTGGAAAG
>APFE030111117.1:0-13892 GCA_000404065.3 Pinus taeda | reverse complement strand
TGAGCCTTGGTCGTGTTCTCGCCATCACCTCCACTCTATTTTTAGCCGATCATTCACCCCCATATGATTGTTTACCCCTTCGAGGAACATCTGTGAAGGGTGATTCTGCTAGCCATCCTTGTAACACTGCTGTGATTGGAAAATTCCAAACCTTACTTGGAATCAGCTGCTACCCGAAACCATCACTCCTTCCTCGAAAACGAGTCTTCTTTAAGATCTTTTCACCTGACTCGTAAAATATGAAAAGATTGCCGAGCGATTGGCCTCTCCAGATCGTTAAAAGGCATCGGAAGTGCTATCCCTCCTTTAGATTTTAATCTTTTTTGACCTGAGGGATTATTACACAAAAAGATCGAGTGCTTGTCTTGTTCGGCTCATTAAAACTATCAAAAATTCATCCCTTTTGTATTATTTTACGCTTTTTCAGACTTAAGGGATTATACAACGAAAAATAACCTTCAGAGTCTTCTTTCATTTTCTTTCAGAGTCTCTAAAATTGAAATATACCGAGTTATCTTTGTCGTTAAACTCGTTAAAATAAATAGCGACAAACTCATCCAACAGGATGAGAACGAGTTCCACTGTCGCTAGGCTTGCTAAAATATAGTGACAGGTTCGCCCGAAGGGCGGATTATAGAACATGCATATGTTATCCTCCTCAAGCTTGAAAAAATAAAGAGGTACTAGTCAGCAATGACTGGGGAAAATTGGGAAGAAAACAAGAAGAAACTTTATTGGTAGCAAGTCGCTCTTGAACATGACACTTTCCTTCCGCATCCATGTCGGGTTGGGTTGTTCCGTTCACTGGTCCTCACCGTTGGTTCGTCACACCATCCATCTATAGGGTTAACACTACCAATCCATCGTCAATTTCACCGATATGTTCAAGAGAAGTCATTCAGACAATTCACTTGAGTCTCACCCACTGCAATACATTCATGCTTCATACCTTCATGACCGCCATCTTGAACCCCATATCGTCAGTTTGTTTTAACCTCCAAAATCATTTACCTCGTTCCATGTCATTGATGTGGGATTCATTAAGGCCCTCCTGCGACGGGTCACTTCTTGTCAACATGCTCATTATCCAAGAAGTTGACTTAGGAACAACCCTTTCAGTACTTTGAAGCTTGCATGCCTCAATGGCAAGTTTCTCACTTTTGGCGACAGGTTTACATCAATGACCTTCGACCGAGAGATTTTGCGTGGTGTTCTACGCCAAGTCCCTTTTTCACACCACGTAGATTGTACTGTAGTACCTTGAGAGTCATTTTCATTATTGGTGATTCCTCTCGCGCCTGTTAACAACTTACATCATTGGCTGGTAATCAGGCGATGTCTTTCCATGTTCGACTCCAAAATTTTTTTCACATGGATCGACTTGTACTCCGAGTGAATATTGGTCGAGTTTGAAGACCCTGGATCTAGTTTCATCCATCCGAGCTGCGAGATATTCAGGAATATAAAAACATCCAGTGTACATCATTTCCATGCAGATGATCATCCAAATCAAAGGATGATGTGTCCATATCATCAGTCTGTCACACAGATGATCGTCTGTCCTATGTACATGAAAATGAGTTTATAAAGCTGAGCATGGGAATGCCCGCCTCAGCTAGATCATGAAAAAATATTGTCATATAATGTATTGTATTGTATCTTATTACAGGTCACCTCCCAACTCAGAAAAACTTCAGATCCTCATAGTAAAGCATTTCACCCGACATAAAAAATGATTAACAACCTCATGCTTTAGGGGGCAACTGTTATAGACATTTTTGGGTACTTCAACCTCAATCAAAAATGTCCATAAACTGAGGGCTCTTAAGCCCCAAAAAGGGTTTCTTCACTGCCTAAAGAAACAAGGTCAACTGATTACATCATCTCCCAGAAGTTCTCCACTAAAAACTGCTCATAAATGGTCAAAGCTGGACCATACTGAAAGCTCCATGCAGAGGGTGCGATGCATATCACCTTCCCAATGCACAGGGTGTGATGTATACTGTTTTTCTCCTCCATAGGGTGCAATGGTTGGGAATGGACAAATGGCAAGGACCAAAATGCGAGGTGGAAGATCATGGAATCTTCCAGAAGCTTCCCCTCTGACACTTGCCACTCCATTTTCGACCAGGGATGAGTAAGATATCTTCATTCTCCAAGTGGAAGCAGGAACTATTAGAGAGAGACACTAATCAAGATCCAAAAAGATGAGTCACCTCTCTGTAATCATCTATATATGGATCCCTCATCACAGAGATCCGGAGGCTGGAATTTTGTAACTTATAGAGAAGTGTTGTTGGTATCCTGGTGTACATTCACAGTGTTGGGTGATTTTGCTTTTCTTGAGGTGAAAGAAGAGCTTCTTAGCTGGAGGATGATGCTGGGTCAGAGCTGCTCATGGTTGTAATCCTCTTGCTACTTTTTATTTGAATAAAGCTATTCTTGTTTCCTTCCATATCCTGGTGTAATTGTTTATATATGCTTGTATATGGTTAATGAACATCTGATCCTGCATTATTTATGAATTTAGATCCTTGTTTCTTGCATAGTAGTATGTTGTTGTGATTCCACAGGTCCTTTTGAAGCTGGGTAGACAAAGAAGAAGTGGAAAAACTCTATCAAGAAGGAGAGGAAATCGAGCGCAAGACTCAGGTTGGCCCTCTTGGTTCTGCTCTCATCTATTTTCATAAAAGGAATCAATAGTAGACTTTGATTGTTTGTTTCTAGGATAGCCACCCATGTTAGTGGGAATAGCACCATCCGAGTGGACACTATTCCCGTATAACAGCTACTCATCATTCCTTGTCCACACCCCCTCCTTGGTCATATCCTCCTCAATACCAGGCTCCGCCAGTTGCTCACTCGTTTCACTCTTAAGCTCAGCCACAGTCTCAGTGGAATGCACCTCAATAAGGGTGGAGGTCCCAGTACAACTCTCCTCCCGCTCTTTTGCCTCCACCACCTGCTCAACCACAACCATTACCTCCGCCTCCACCAAGACAACCCCAAATACCTGCTCAACCAAACTCTAACCCCAACAACAGACAGGCCCAACTGGTATATAGTGGAGAAACATCATGTCCGACATATGCTGTGGAGATTCAGGAGATTAACCTACAGTCTAGGAAGGTTCTCCTAGATAGCCAACCTCCCCTTAAGGAGGATGAGGAAGAAAAACAGGAAAGTGAACCAAAAGTCATTCCACCCTTTTCAGAGAGACTAACTAGAACCAGATAACCGACCCCAGAAGAAACTAAACTTCTGGGAGAATTAAAAAGTTATGTGTAAAAATACCACTTCTCCAAGCCATAAAAGGTGTGCCCATATACAACAAGATGATCAAGGAGAAGTGCTTCAGACACCTAGGCAGGCGAAAGAGAGATACTCCAACTACCAATGTCATAGGACAACTGTCCGACCTAATGTTGGGGTAGGTAATCTGTCTGAAATATCTAGACCCCGGGAGTTCTATAGTTGTTGTCCACATCAATGGCACCATAATCCCCCATACCTTGATTGATCAAGGGGCTACCATTAATGTGATGACCATGGACACTATGCTCAGACTCAACCTTCAGGGTTCCCTGAGAAAGACCACAACAGTCCTGCAGTTAGCAGACCGCTCCACCGTGACCCCTGAGGGGATTGTGGAAGATGTAATAGTCTTTATTGGTTCCTGGAAATACCATGTTGATTTCTTGGTTCTCTAGCCAAAGGCAAAGCTCACCGGATATCCTCTCATCCCGGGAAGGCCTTGGTTGGCTACTGCAGATGCCTACATTAGTTGTCAGGTTGGGAACATGACAATCAAGAATGGGCATATTTCCAAACAACAAGTCCTATATCCTCCTGCCCAACCTCTATTAGAACATGATTTACCCCTCTGTTTGGACGAGGAAGATGAGGATGAAGTCTATTCCACACCATTGTGTATAGTAGAAGCTACCATGGGGGGACCACAAACCAAGGATGACCTTATTAGAAACTTGATTCTGAATCCACCCCCTAGTGTGTTTCCATTAGAAGAGTTGGTAGAAGAAACCCAGGGCAATTTTGTAGTTGATCTCTGTGTGGCTGATCTGACCTCTCCTCAAGTGAAGAATGTGGAATTCGGCCCAGAAAGAACCTTGAGGATCAACTCATCCCTATCCACCTCTCAGGAGAAAGAACTGTGTAACTTATTGGAAAACCACTTGGATGCTTTTGCTTGTAACTATAAGGATATGAAGGGAGTCCACCCTTCAGTCTGTACTGATCACATTTACATTAAAGAAGATTGTAAACCAGTCAGGTAGCCTCAAAGGAGGATGAATCCAGCCCTTAAGGACATTGTCAAAGATGACTGCAAAAGTTGTTGGATGCAGGATTCATCTACCCCATCTCTGACAGTGAATGGGTCTCTCCTTTGGTCCTAGTGCCAAACAAAAATGGGATGTGGAGAATTTGTGTAGACTACTGGGAACTGAACAAGGCCACCAAGAAGGACCATTTCCCTTTGCCTTTCATAGATCAAGTGTTAGATGGCCTGGCAGGGAAAAAGTTCTTGTCCTTCCTAGATGGTTTTAGCGGGTACAACCAGATCCAAATCAGCCCGAAAGACCAAGATAAGACCACTTTCACTTGTCCTTGGGGTACTTTTGCATACCTGGTCCTTCCTTTTGGGTTGTGCAATGCTCCCGCCACTTTCCAGAGAGAAGTACTGAGCATATTTGCTGAAATGGTTCATGATTCAGTGGAAATCTATATGGATGACTTTACCCCTTATGGTTCTAACTTCCAGGAAGCTCTGACTAACCTGGGAAAAGTTTTAGCCAAATTCATCGAAATGAACCTGTCCCTCAGCCCTGAAAAATGTGAATTCCTGATGAATGAAGGGACCGTGCTAGGTCATACAATTTCTCAGCAAGGATTACAGGTGGATCCCAATAAGATTGCTATCATCCAAAGGGTCCCACCTCCTCAAAAGGTAAGAGATGTTCGGAGTTTCCTAGGCTTAGCAGGGTATTATAGAAGTTTCATTAAGGATTTTAGTAAGCTAGCCTCTCCATTGTTGTTTTTTGGGAAAAGTTGTTGAGTTCATATGGACTGACAACTGTCAAGAGGCTCTGAATACCTTGAAAGGTAAACAGGTAACTGCCCCAATTTTGAAAGGTCCAAACTAGGCCCTACCTTACCACATTCACACAAATACCTCGAACAAAGAAATAGGAGTAGCCTTAGGGCAGGTTGATGAGAAGCTGCCTTATGCCATATATTTTGTCAGTAAGAACCTGTCCAAGGCAGAATTAAACTACATTGTAACCGAAAAGGAGCTCCTAGTTGTAGTCCATTGCCTGAATAAGTTCAGACACTACATCACCGGCTATCAAACATTCGTACACACCGATCATGCTGCAATTAGGTATTTGATGAATAAACCAGATGTAAATGCTCGTATTATTAGATGATTACTTTTATTGTAGCAATTTGATTTGACCATCGTTGATAAGTCGGGTAAGGAAAATGTTGTGGTTGATTTTTTGTCTAGATTAGATCTGCCTGCAGGTGAAGAAGGAATGGTGGATGATCAAATGCGAGATGAACACCTATTTTCTATTTCAGTACTCTCTCCATGGTTTGCTGATATAGCAAATTACTTGGTTTCAGCACAGTTTCCGCCACGCTTGTCCTCACAAGAGAAGAGAAAGATCGTGAGGAAAAGTGCCCCATTCACCTGGATTGGGGGAAATCCTTTTAAACTTGGCCCAGATCTGATTTTGAGGGGGTGTGTTACATAGTAAAATGTCACTGCCATCATGTCAGTCTCCCTACTGTGCCATAAAACCATATTCACCTCACTTATGCCCTCTGGAATGGCTTAAAACCCTCTTTGCCTAAGTTAATTGAATCATCGCGTCTGTTCATTAAATAACCGCGCTGACGGGCGGAGGATAATGTAACCGCTGCGCTGCCAGCGTGGAAGCACACGTGTTTTCCGCGCTGGTCCGATTTCACGGACAGTGCGCCCTCCGCTTGTACTATTAAGCGCTGACTAGACCTCTTCTATAATTGATCTGCGATATCAGCGCGCCAGCCCAGTTTTGTACCCGCGCTGATCCTGTTTAGGCGAATTTGTTCTAACAGCCAACCTTCCAGATGACTCCAGACTTGGTTGTTAGCATTGTTGAGGTCGACATCCTTTCTCTGGCATGTCTGTTCGACTGACCATCCACTTATCTTGGGGGAAAGCTCATCCTTTACCTATTCATGGAGACTCCTTCTCCTTTATAAGCCTCCTCCATTGCCCATGAGCAGCTAGTTTGGAACATATAGACTTTGATTGAGGAATTCTTAGTGCATTTTAGTGCTGCTCTTTGTAGGCATTTGGTGTGTTGTGTGAGGATTGCTGTTGAGCTTGAGGAAGGTCATGAGCTTGTTGCCTTGTATGTGAGAGAGAGACCTCTTTGACCTGGGAGATTTGCTTCAAAGGTGAATGCTTGGAAGACATGCTGGCTGGACCCTCTAGAGAAGGACTCAGCGTCAGGACTTCGATTGTACCTTACTCTATTTTCTGATAAATAAAGATAGATGACTACTCTTATGGTTCCATTCCCATTTGTCCTATGAATGATTAATGTAAATTGTATCCTTCCTGACTGATACATAGTTGTTTTTAGTAGATTTTACGCTTGTGTTTGTTCTCTCTTTGCTTGTGCAGGTGTCCGTCCGCGAGGATAGTGGAGTACTGTGACCGGCTGGAGCGAAGGAGCGAGAGGATCATCTCTTCGACAAACATAGCGTTGGAATCCAAGTAGGTTTCTTTTACCCACTTGTTAATTACAACTAGGAACCTGCAGTGTAGCATTGTTTGATTGTTGCTATACCCCTGTTGGGCTAGTAGGGATCGCCTCTATCCGTAGAGGGGATTTACCTCTCCAACAGATGTAATTTGTATCCCCACTATGTATGAGAAGGATGATGTAATAATTGCTATATTTCAGTCATGTATAAACAATTGGTATATCCCCACTTGGTTGGGTGATTGATGTATGAATGAGTCATTGGTGATAGGAAGGCCATACTCACATAGTTGAGTTTTAAAGTCATGTCATTCTTTTGAAAAATATCTCTGCAGAATCTGCATGTACTCAGGGGGAGCATAGTGTATCTCAAAGGGGGAGAATATCTTGATCCACCCTTTTCCCTTGATGTCAAAGGGGGAGAGTATTTTGGTGTTGCTGAATATTTTGGTGTTGCTTGATATCTCTAATAGGTTCAACATCTTGAAGTAATCAACACCAATATGGATGCCATAAAGTCCAAAGGGGGAGATTGTTGGAATTATGATACAGGTGTTGTCCTTGATGACAACTCACTCATAGGTCAGTTCATATTTGATAAAGGGAAACTCACATTGTAACGGGTCAATTCAGAGGTAACAAGGCATTGGTACAGAAGAACATGAAGTTGGAACAACAGTATACTGATCAGAATCAAGAAGTTGAAGGAAAAGGATCCTGTAAGGTAGTTCAAGCTATATATGCAGGTTCAACTTGTCAAATCAGCGTATACAGACGGGTTAACAGAACAAAAAGAGCGTATACGTATCCACACACTTTCACAAGAGGAAAAGTTCGTATGGGTTGGAAAATCAAGGAAATTCAAGATCAAAGAATACCAAGGGTCAATACCATGGTATTATCCTAGAATATTGAGCGGGTTAACGACTATTTGATCCCGTCTAAGAATAACACAGGTTCTAAGTGTTGTTTTGGTACAAGGTATTGAGAAAGGCCAAAAACTATATAAGGAGGAGAATATCAAAGGGCCAAGTGTGCAAGTGAAAGGGTTTTTGAAATATACTTCTCTCCAAAGTATATTTTATGTTGCAGGGGCTATGATTATGATATAATCTGAAATATTGTGTGCACCTTGAATTCAAAGTTGGATCAGGATCATGAGACCTGAAATGACTTATCATTGAATGATCTGATACTGATTGGGCTAGATCTGATTGCTTACACATGTTTTATTCTTTGAATGTCACGATTTGGGTATGTCATAAATCTGGAATAGCAACGAAGTTGTAAGTTAGTATTTGTAGATCTATACACTGGTTTTCCTTGGTGAAAGCACATATACACACTGGTTCGAAGCTTCCAAGTAGCGTATACAAAAGACAATCTTGTTATTCAGAAATGGGTGATCTATCTAATCAATGCTGCTGGTTTATTGTTGTCTATCAATGAAGTCTTCTTAGATCTAAAAGTAGAATTGAATGCATAAGGAGATTGAGTCTGATTGATTGATTGATTAAGTGAGAAGGGTGATATTTACTGCTAACTATATAGATCTTTGTAATTTGATAGTAGATGTTCAGAATATTACTAGTTCGTACAAATTTTATTTATAAGTTTTATGATTTAGTAGTTTTGGAGGTATACGCAGGTTTGGTTAAAGGAAGTAGCATATACATGCGGGATGGGTTCATTAAAGTAGCGTATGCATTCTGATGTATGATTTTTTAGGTTGCAGCTGGTTCTGAATGATGATGCAGGTTTCTGGGTTCAACACAATGTTCTGGTGACAGTGATATGACTGTTCAGATTGATTGATTGTTGGTTGATGCAGTTATTATTATAGATTTTGATATTCAAAGTTTCTAATGGGTCTAGTGTGAAAATTTAATGAAACGAGGCCTTCATATTATGTTGTTGTGTACCAGGAGCATCCAGTTTGAAAATTTATGAAACATGGTCCCTAGAAGAAGAGAGAAGGTCATAGCCTTCTGTAGGCTGGCGCCTACGTACTAGTAAACATATCAGCTAGTACAAGAGATAGGGGGTTGTAGCTCCCTTCCAGTAAAGGCTTGAGAACAAGAGAAGGTTGTAGCCTTCTGTAGGTGGGTGGTTGCGTACTGGTATGAGTCTACACCAATACAAGATTGTAAACACATTTTCTTTATATTAAAAGAAGACAGAGATGACAACAATAGGTGGTTTTTCTCCCGCATTGGGTTTCCACCTTAAATCTTGGTGTTCATGTGTGTTCCTTATGTGTGATGGTTTATTATTTTATTACTGCACATAGTTACTGTATAATAAGTACTGATGCACTAATTAAAGATCAACACATGATGAATTAACTAAATCATAAGTTCTTGGGGTATACATTGGTTTTTTTAATCATAGTTTCATGCACACGCAAGTTCACTTCACTAAAGTAGCGTATATAAATTTGTTTGGGAAATAAAAAATTATTGAATTGTAAATGCTGATTCACCCCCCTTCTCAATATTATTTCCAAAAATGTCGTCTCGATCGAGGCAATCATTTCTGGGTTTTCTATGATGTTGGGCACAATTTCCTTGGCCGTGGTGAATGATAAGGGCTTAGATGGATTCCTGGCACAATAATTTTTCCTTTCTTGCACAATTTTGAGGCCGACCTCGTCGAAGGTGAGCCTTGTGAGATCTAGGACTTCCTCTTCTTTTCCTTTTGAGAAACCTAGTTCTTGTAAGGAAAGGTGTCTGCCAGTGAGGGGAGTAGAAGGAGGCACATCCAATGGCAACTCACTTTGCTCTATATCTATCTCATCTTTTTTACTAGCCTCTCCTTGATTGATTCCCCTAGTTTCCTTTTCTTTTCTCTTCCTTAGTTCTTCCTCCTCCTGCTTTATTTCTTGATCTACGAGCACTTGTTACCTATTGAGCTTGTCTTACATATGTTTTAGCTCCTGCTCCAATCTCCTTTTATGTTCTTATTCCTTAGCCTTACGCTCCTCCTATTTTTTCTTCTCTTCCTCTTCCTGAGCCCTTCTTTCCTCCTAAAACTTTTCTTGTACCTGTTTCTCCTTTTCCTCCTCTTCTTGTCGCCTCCTCTTCTCGAGCTGGCCTTGGTCGTTGGAATCTTGAGACTGTTTGATCTCTTGCTCTCTTCTCTCTTAAGCTCCTACTTTTTTCTTGCTAGGCTAGAATTTATTTGTTCCAACATTTCATTGATGTCTTCCTCTTTGGGGTCGCTTAAAATATCTTCAACCTCTTTCCCCTTTTGCTTGTCGGATTCCCTGGTGCTGCTCTATGTCTCATGCTATTTTTTCTTGATGGTGTGAGGGTCTTTATTTAACATTTTATTTCGAATCCTTGAGGAGATCCTCATATCTGACTTGGTGCTCACTTGAAACAAGTTCCCTTGTGGTGTTATACCAATTCTTCACCCCGTCTTTATGATCTTGTATAGTGTGCAAATATGACCAACTAAACTTTTATTTCTTGTAGTGGGCATCCATGACTCTCTCGCTATCGTATGTCTGATAGTTGAGACTTACAAAATGGCTTCCCTTCAATGCTTCAACCTCTGCTTCCACTTTTTTGAATTTTTCCACTATATATTCTTCGATGGTGAGAGGGAAGGTAGGCCATGGTTTCCTCTTTCCTTTGTTTAGTACCTTCAAAAAGCCCCGTGTCATTTGGTAGCAGAATTCTCGTAGGAGTGTCCTGTCCATGACGAACCTAGGTAGGGCATGGGGGGCCTTATGGGTACTAACACTCTGATGAATGTTCCCTCTTGGATGGGAAACCAATGTGCTACCTTGATCACTGTCTCCATAACCCTCTTTGACATTCATGGTGGTTCCTCACCAAATAGAAGCTCGTATAGCGGGGCGATAAAAGATTCTAAAATCACATCTAACATACCTCTGTAGGTAATGTCCCAGAAAACCTTGTACTGGCAGTGCACGGGGTTGGTTGTTGATGTCTCCCAGTTATAGCTCGAGCCCAAAAATTAGCATCTTGTGCAGACAACGTCTAGGAGGTACAAAGCCATGTAGAATTTTGGAGGCTGTTTTGGCTGTGGTTGCTTAGCTACATCTATGTTTGTTTTCAAACACGAGGCCAAGATGTTTTCCCAATTGAAAATAGTTCCTCGAGTGGTGAAAAAATGCATGAGAGGCACCCAGGTGCATTGAATACGTCGTAGTCTGCCTTACCGTATAAGCGAAAAATCATAGTGGAAATTAGTTGAAATACCTTCCATAACCCCTATTTCCTATATGTCTGATCTGATCCAACCTGGAACTTTGATGGGTCCTGCCACCATTCCCTCAGGATATATTTAATTGGGGTTCCAATTCTGAGAGCCACCTGGTAATGAACATCTCCTGTTTCTCCGAGAGTCTGTAGTAGGCGGAAATGTCTGTAGGGGAGATTGCAACCAAGGATGCTCTAGTGTGGTATTTGACCTTCCATGAATCTGTATCTATATTTTGCAGGATCTAGAAAATAGTCTCTGCACATGGCAAGATCGACGAGTGTGATGCTATCTAGTGTAGCCTCGAACTTTTGAAATTTAGGTATATTGGGAAATCTGTTGGCATTATGATACAAAGTTTTTTCCTTGATGGCAAGATGACAGATTATAGTGCAACAGATCAATAGCAAAGAATTGATGATCAGACTACAAAGAATGAAGAAAGCTGAGTATACACGCAGGTTCACTATATACCAAGTCGCGTACAGAGGCAGGTTATACGCAGGCTCACTATGTACCAAGTCGCGTATATACGCAGGTTCGCTATATACCAAGTAGGGTATACACGCAGGGTATACTCGCAAGTTCTCTATATACAAAAATGCGTATACACGCGGGATTGTTGATCAGAAGTCGCGTATGCGTATGCACACACTTCCATGCATGGAAAAGCGCGTATATGTCGGAAAACTTACCCTTGGTCCATGGCGGTTAATCCTTGGAATTTGAACCTATGGTTTTTGGACCATGGCATCTCGACAGACGTGTTGATCCCTTGTATTGAGTTGATGATATTGGTTTGTTATGGTTTTGGACCATGGTATTGAGCAAGGCCTAAGACTATAAAAGAGAAAAAGATCATTAGGCAAGTGCATTGAGAAAGTCTTGAATATCTGATGAAGGATGAGATCCAGTATGCAAGTTATGGGTTGCTTGATCTAAGCTAAGGAGGGATATCACAAGTTGATGGAGAACAAGATCTAAGGACAGATTGGGATCAAATGGTTTGAATTGAACTATCTCTATATGATTGATTATGTTTGTTCTAGATCTGTATACTGACGCAAGTAATGTTCTGAACTGGGTATAAATTAAGTTTGAAATCGCTGCAAGTCATGATTGAATATTTATAGATCTATACGCGAGTTGGCTTTGGTAAAAGCGCGTATGTACGCGGGTTCGGTTTGTCCATGTAGCGTATGCACTTTAATGCATGATTTTGATTATATAGTTGGTTCTGAATAGTGTTGCAGAGTTCAGGGTTCTGCTCTGTGTTCTAGTGACTGTTTTTATTGATAGGGTTTCAGTATTGGGTATTGATGTTGCTAAGTGTTTGTGAGCTTCAATGATATTGATGGGTCCAGTATGAAAATTTGATGAAACGTGGCCTTCAGATTATGTGTTGTGCTTCAGTGTATCCAGTCTGAAAATTGATGAAACGTGGTACCTGAGGAGAGAAGATTGTAGGTCAGCACCTACGTACTAGTATCTAAGCTAGTACAAGAGCTAAAGGAAATCTTTGGAGCATTGTAGCAAGTAGTAGCCTGCGTACTAGTAAATGGATCGGCTAGTACAAGAGCAAAGGGGGTTGTAGCTCCCGTACTGGTATAAGGCTGCACCAGTACAAAATATTGTAAAAGGATTTTCTTATTAAGAAGAAGATTGAGATGACTTGCAGCAGGTGTTTTTCTCCCGCATTGGGTTTCCACCTTATATCATGGTGTTCATGTGTGTGCCTCATGTGTGATGATCTATTCTATGTTACTGCATCTGTTAACTTATAATATGGTTGATAATGTTCTAATGCACTCATTGAAGATCAATTAACTTAATCATAAGAAGTGGTGGAAGTAGCATATATGAATCAGAGTTTGGAAATGAAAAAGTTTTATTAATGTGATAATACTGATTCACCCCCCCCTCTCAGTATTATTTCCAACAATTGGTATCAGAGCAGGTCCTTTGATAAAAGCTTGATCGCTTGAAGGAGATCCGTGGAACAATGGGAAAGAAGCTTAAGAAGAAAGCATCTAAGAAAAAGAAGTTATCTCAAAAGAACTATGACAGTGGGAGAATCGATTGGGGATTAGGCATAAGAAGCTCTTCAGATTCAGAATCAGATTCAGAATCATTATCAGGTATGAATGTGTTATCCTCTGATGTTCCACCTATATTTCCTTGTGAAAGAGATGGAAGTGATAGTGAAACTACTGAACTTTCTCTTATGGGTGAAGAAGAAAGATATCAAATAGAGGCAGAATTTAAAAGGCTAACAGACAAAATTAGAGATCAATAAGATCTATTGAACAAAAGGGAATGTGACTTCAAAGAAGGAGCTACCAAACTGAAGGTCCAACTAGAAGAAGGAAACAAGGTAAGAAAACTACTCAAGGACAAGGAAGACCAATGTCAAAAATTTCAGCATGAAGTGACATCATTAAGAAAAGAAGTCAACGAAAAAAGCACAACCATCAACAAACTCAAAGATAAATCCAGCTACTATGAAAATCTTGAAGCTACAATCCTCTCACTGAAGGGAGATCTTGAAGAATCAAGGAAGAAGAATGAAGATCTACATCAAGCAATTGAAAAACAAGACAATGAAGTCATCAGCCTAAAATCCCAGCTGGAATGTGCCTTCCGAGTTCGTCAAATGTAGCAGGATCTGAATGAAAAACAAGAAAAGGAGATTCTCAAACTAAGGGAACAAATGGAAGAAGGAAGAAAAGCTGAAGAAGATTTGAAAAAGCAATCTCTTGAAAAGGAATAACGGCTTCAGGTTGAGGTAAATATCTTGAAAGGTAAAATAGAAGAAAAGGATAAGCTTTTACGATTTCAAGATAGCTCTAAAGTCTTGGATGATATTCTTAGTAGTCAAAGGTC
>APFE030111113.1:0-15166 GCA_000404065.3 Pinus taeda | reverse complement strand
TCTCCTGCTTCTTCAAAATGGTTTCTCACAAGAAATCTCTCCCAGGTATCTCTGTTTGCTTTCAATTGTTCCTCAACTAACATCTTAACAAGACCATGATGATACAGATGTGATTCAATGTTTCTTGGGTTCCTTTGGACAATTGAACACCTTTTTCTAAGACTTGAGAGTAGAAAATATGGAAGGTTAATATCTTCTCCTAAGAAATGCATCATGACTTTTGCATGGTAAATATATAAAACTCCAAACCTTCCCTCACAAGTCAAGAATTTTTGCACTAATAAAAGTAAAGTTGTCCATTCTTCCTTAACATAAGTAACAGGAATCCCTTTTGTAAAGATGCTGGTATCCATACCTGGGTTCTTTAAGATTTGCTTCCACTGTTGACCTTGTACTAATCGGTTTTTAAACCATCTTTCTCCAGTTTGTGGGAGTGACGTGGCTTGTGCTATGCTGCTCTCGGTGACTGTAAACTTTAGATCCCCCACCTCCACTTGATTGCCCTTTTCTCTGAAAGATCGTGCAAAGGCCTTCGTAACCTCTTTGTGGTAACCTCTGAACTTCTGGATGCATTGTAGCCAGTTTTCTTTTTGCAACGCTTCTTTAACCAGAGGGTATCCCTCCAGAAATTTTGAACCCTCTGGTTCTGCCCTTAAGAGTTTCCCCATTGGCTCTACGGCTCTGTTCTAAAACACGGCTTCAATAGTGGCCTTACACAGTAAATTCACGGCTCTGTTCTAGAAAGGAGGTTACATTGTCTCTTAGCTCCCTTTATTCCAGAAGCATTTTCAAACCCCTCTTAATGCTCAAATCGGTCTCCATCGATCTCTTAATGATTTTCTTGTTGAGCATGCACTTCAATTATTTTCCCTCCATTATAGCTTGGTATGGGGTTTCTCAAGTTTTTCTTGTTAGAAAAACTTTTCAAGATTCATTTCTATTCCAACCTCAATCGTTCATTATCAGCACACAAATTTGTCATTTCTGTGTGCAACTCTTACACTGTCTCTAACAAAATGACGTTGGAATTGTTAGCCTCCCCACCCAGCTGAACCCACATTTTTGGGTTAGCTTCTGAAAAGGGTATAGACCATGAACCCACCGAGGGTCTTTCAGGCAAAGGAATTCTAGCTCCTCTCCTCATGGTTCCTTAACTACCGGTCTCTATTGAACAATTACAATTTGTTATTCATAGGTGCCCAAATCAGGCCACGGTATTGCAACCTGATGCTCTGATACCACTTGCAACACATGTCCATTATAATTAAACAAAATAACAACATCATTAAAAAAAAAACAAACAAACAAACATCCCTTTACCTTATATAAACTTGGTAATTTCTTGTAATAGATGGCACACATAAGAAAAACACCATATTATTTTCATTCACACTTTTGATGAATTGAACCATGTACAATTATATGATCATATAACTATAGGTAGAGTTTCATACATGTTAAAGGTCAACCTAAGGTTTTATTTTGGTATTAGTTTGTATTAACCTTGGTACTGGATGGTTCTCCAAACCCCGAGAACCCACTTCCATGTGTGTGCGACTTCCAATGGCCATATGGCGATGATCCTTTGGTTGGTTCACATGGAATTCATCCAACAGTCAAGTTCCTCTAGAGTAATGTTAGGGTAACGACTTACCGGGTAGCTGCAGGCAGAGGTCATTTGCTTCCTATCTCAATTGGGAAAACATCTCTGCAAACATTCCTCAAGTTGTTGGTTTTCTGTAGCAAGGAGGGCACAATACCATTGCATCTCTTCTACTCAGTAAGCATTAACCCCTTCACCAGAGTACTTTTTACTGGAATTATTCTTACAAATGTTAAGCAATATTTATATAATTGTTTTTCTAAATTCTGTAGAGAAAGATAATTTCCTATGGTACCCAAAATGTCTTACTAATTTAACACAACTTTTCATAATTTAGCAAGTTCATGAGGAACACTACTAGTAAGGTATTAATACTTATCAGTAATGTGCACAACTATTCATGAAGACAGAATAAGGATGGCATTGCTCCTCCCTTCCAATCGAACTGGAAATTGCATCTAAATTAACCCCCTAACTTCCACTTCCAGCAGCATTGGTGTCTTGCAACCTTCATAGGTTAATTTCTTTCTGAGACCTCTAGACCCTCCTAGCCAAGTTTAGAACATCAGATTTTATATCTGATGGGAGAGTTTCCATTAGATCGAATCCATCTCAAGACAACACTCCTAGTAGTATTACCACACAATATCTCTTTCTCAAGGCAGTTCCTGCCTCCTACTGGTGGCTAACCCCTCCTTGTCCCTCTTGAGATATTTTATCTCTAGGGTCAAGAATGAAAGGAGATAGCTGTGCTCAATTGTATGGAAGTTATCAAAATTAGTTATTGAGTCCTCATCCTTATACCATCTTTTCAACAATTCTTTTTTTTTTGTTTAATTTAACAAATAACAACACTTGTTATCAAGTCTTTGTTTTGCAAAACTATTTTCCTCATATTAACAACCAAAAGTAAATGACAATAACTATAAAGCTTAACCAATAGGGGCTTTTCCAATAGACAAAGACTTTCTAAATGCACTCAGGATTGTATTCACATAAAAATAACACAATATAAATACATCAGCTTATGTCTTGAGATAACTAGTCTATCTTGGACATACAATCTCTTGGTTGAGTGAATATCTCAACTTCACACCAATACAGGAAGCTAACTATTTGGAGAGAATCTCTCGACCAAGTAGGCCTAAAAAAACTCTCAAATACTAGGAAGAGACTCCTCTACATATAATGAATCACAACAAAGACAAGTAGGAATTATATTTTTCCAAGTCCCCCCTTTAATGACTACTTGTCTCAATCTCAATTAGTAGAATCTAATTGTAGTCTTTGTTTTAACAAACATGATACAAAAAATAATATGCCGATGTCCATATAAAGGAAAAACCATCTACCGGAATGCATGAGTATCAACCACTGCAACCACCAGTCTACTAGGATGTCCTTCCTACACATGGTTCAGTCAACCATTATCTGCATACCTGTACTTGTACCTACAAATCTCTATCCATCATCGTTATCATGGATTTTTTTAGATTACCCATATCCATGCTCTGGGTTTTATCGGCTTACACCAAACCATGCCCATGGTTTTTTCAGCTGACCCTAAACCATGCAGAGGGTTTTGTCGATTGACACTAAACCATGCCTACAAGAATCCATGTCCACTTCACTCTCACACATGGTATCTGGCTTACCATAAACCTACACTACAAGGTAGTTTTCGTCTTACCAAAAACCTGCACTTCCAAAGTGGTTTATGGTTGACCACAAACCTTCAATTAAAAATTGGTTTTAAGATTACCATGAAGTTCATGGGGGTACAGATGCCTCATAAGGCTCACATCGAAAGTGACTCAAGCATAATACACGCTCTAACTTATAGAGTTACCAGGTGCATACTTTCCAAGGACCACTACAAAACATTACATCTTCTTTGCTTACTAATACATGTATGCGACACAAAATATAATGTAATAGTGAGTCTATTCCACAAACTCACACAAACTTTCACTTGTTTTCCCATCATCCTAAATGTTGCTGCTTCTTAACCTCATCTTTTGAAATTGTTCACGTTTGGGCATCCTTTTCTTTGTCAATTAAGTCTTGGAACTCCATACTTAACCTATCATTTGTTAGAGTAGCGAATTCTAACAAAATAACTTCATATGGAGGTGACTAATCTCAATATGTATATTGATTTTAATTCCAAAATACTTTCATCATAAAAGAAAATTGATTTAGCCAAACATGCACAAACAACCATGCTTTCAAACAAACAACCGAATTTCTATTTTCTCATCAATTGACCGTCCTCCATTGTGATGTGCTCTCCCAGGGTTCTCAAAACAATGTGAAGCTCTTTTTAAGAAATTGACTTGTTCTATCATTCAAATTATGAAACTGTCTCCCTCGCAGTCCATCTTCTTCATGTCAGAAGAGGGTGTATGTGACTACACAAGAGGGGGGTTTCGGGGGCATTCTTTCTTCAAATAAGTTGGCATACTTGATAGTTCCCTCATTAGATGAATCCTTAACTGACTAGGATTTCCACCCTCTCTAATACATGCCATTGGAAATAGTGAATATTGAAATAATATATCTACTGTTGCTTGTTTCTTTCCTTCAATCTCGTAATATTCCATGATGTCTTCTTATGTTTCTTCTTTCTTCCTCCGTGAGATACTACCCACACATATTGAAAGAGAGATCAATAATGTTCCAATGTGGTGGCTCACGAAGTCACGTTTATGATGTTATAAAATTCATATTGGAATGAATCCATCTATTAAGCCATGCACCTCGCTTATCATCTTTATACATCGCCTTGCAATCATGTTTCATTAATCACGTTAGAGCCATGGTGAACTTGACAGATCCATAGCACTAGACTGCAGGTTCCAACAGGCTGGCAATGTCAATATCACCCTCTGTCATGAGGATGCATGGTAGACTCATTATGCGATGTGGACATCGTATACGACCTTCCTCCAAACTCATATTGCTCCATGACATAGCTCGGCTACAAGAAATCATCTTTTTTTTCTTTCTTTCCCACAGTTGTGACCAGTCGCTGGATTGCAAAGATGAACAAATCCACTGTCCTCTAGGTGAACACCAAAATCTATAAATTCTTCCTCAACGATGTCACGATCGGAGACATACTAGCACAATCGATCTGTAGAACATAGGTAAACACATCCTTTGGTTAATGTGGATTACATCTCCACAATAATGCAGCTCACACAACCTAGTCACTCTTCTCTCTCCAAACCAATTGCTCTTCACCGAACAATCTCACAGACAATTGCAAGCCTCAGCAAAAAAAAAATGATCAGATTCTACAAGTGGGCAGGCACTTCACCATTCAGCCTACTCTCTCCACTCACCATCGCGCAGTTCACCAGGTAGTCGCCACAGCAGATACTTAACGTTTTGGTAGTACCGTCACGCTACACAGAAACAGAGAATAAAACACACGTCGGTTGATCTCGCAGGTAGAATGTGTGCCCAACTCACAATAACAAACACCACACCACCATTCAAACAATAGGTAGCTCAATGCTAGCTCTTTGATCTTGTCTACAAAAATTCAAAGGTTTGGTCCGACAATACAATAGATCTATGACTCAAGGTTTGGCCCGAAAATACAATAGATCTACGACTCAACATATTTCAATGTTACTGGAAGTCACACTCGCACGACTTCAAACGCGCTCGACAACGTCTCCCAACAACAATATCTGCAATGTGCTTCTTGCACGAGCTCCATGACACAACTCAACTGGATTTCTCTCCAATTGGCTCCACAAGAACTTTAATAATCCAATGGATAAACAAAAAACTAATGAAATACAAATATACTTTTTTATTTCCTTCGGCCGAGGAGGGGCCAAGGCCTAGGCCCATACTGGCTCTATACCAACAAATACTTTTTAAACGTAATCATAATTGTATTCTGACGGCTCCCGCCGTTTATCGCTCCCTCTCGGATATGACCGTGTCCTGGATGCAATTTAATGTTAACTTAAATGTTAAGTACGATGCCTCAGTTGTGGGTTTAGGGTTTATCCCAGATTTCCCGGTCGTCGCCTTACACCTGCCGGTTGCTCCGCCTTTTGTTCACACTTACCCGCGCTTACCTGCTCATTCTTACTCCGCCGCTGCTTGGAGAGCTTTGTCTGCAACTTTTGATGAACCTTTGCGTTTCCTGTTCTGGCCTAACAGTGGTGACTTACCTGTGTATTCTGGTGCTCTGCGGTTGTGGGTATGTGTCCTTGAGACCTGTAACAATGATCGTTTCTCTATACGATATTGTGGTTAGACTTTAGGCACAGGTTCTATGTTTTAGTTTGGCGCTCACGCTGTCTGTGATTTTCCAAAGATTTAACTGGGTTTTCTCTGGTACAGGGCTGCTCTGCACTCCAACACTCCGCTTGGTCACACGAGGTAAGGGTTCTTTTCCTTGCTATACGACCTGGTTTCGTTGTCGTCCTTCTACTAACGATTCTCTGCCACTGGCCAATAGGTATGAACACTCTCAGGTTTTCTTCGAACCCCAGCTCGGCTCACAGGTAACTTTCATTCAAACCCTTGTTCTTTTTCGTGTTTTATTTCATCGTTTTATGGCTGTTTCTTTCGGGCATTAACCCCATTCGATTGTTGGTGGCAGGTATTCACCTGTGATGGTTCGGACACTGGCGGTGGTCTGTCGCTTCGTTGGTTATTCGAATGCTCTGTTCACGGGTAGCATCCTTCCATTTTATAAACTGTGTCTTCGTTGTCGGCTCTGTAGGTTTAGTTGGTTCCGTCGATAGGAAGTCTGGGTTTGTAGAGGTTTGGCTCCTCTCTGTTCTTGAGTCTTAATATCAGTATTACGATGATCTGTTGGTGAGAAACCCTTGGTCGGGTATTTTTCTTCGCGTCTGTTGTCTGCTCTGATAATTAGGTTGCTCGTTGTCAATTTAATGAGGTTGCATATGGTTCTGTGTGTTCTGTTGTCTTTGCGAAAAGGGTCGCTTGACAAATCGAACCCTCCTGTTATCGATTTGTGCCCAAGCGTTACAAACCCTCGGTCGCTTGTAACTGTCTGCTCTCGAAGTTTGACTCGGAATTTATATGTTAATATAAGATCTCTTTTTCAGCAGTGAATCTCTGCTTATATTGGATTATGCTCTGTTCTTGTTTATATGTAAAAGATTCTTTTACACCCGGGAATGCGTAGCTTCTATTTTTGCATATTAAGTATTCATTGATACACGAAATGGTTTACAGTATTCGTTCATTTCTTTTCTGTATTTGTTCAACCATTGAAATGGGTTATGAGGGTTGTCAGTTTATGAAATACCTGTATATATTTTGACGTTGTGTCGGTTCACTTGTCCTTGTGATTGCTCGTGGAACGCTTCCCTGTACTCTCCACTTGTTAGCAGACTCTTTCGGTCTATACTGCTTCCTCGTCTCTGGTCCGTGACTTTTAAATAATGCTTGTATCATTCACTTGTATTCTGCTAGCCACCTCTCTGTTTACTTCCGCGCTTGTTCGTTTCTGTTAGAACATATCATATGACATGGCAACTCTACAGTACTAGTAATTTATCTGGCATTTGATATTACAGTGATAGAAATAAAATAACTTCAGATTTATGTTTACAGTGATGGACAAGAAATAACTTGAAATTTTATTTCTGTTAAAGAAGATGCAAATTCGAAATGTTGTACTTTCTCTCTTTCTCTTTTCGGGGGAAGAACCCCTACAATGATGTCTTTACTCCTCTTTAATACAATGTCCTGAACTGTTCTTGAAAGAAAAACTGGCTTAACAGAAAACAACTGCTTTTTGTCAGTTCTGAAACTAATTCTAACTACTGTAACTTGTAAAGAACTAATTAACTACTGTAACTGCAACAGTGTTTCTCTACAACTCCTAAGTTCTCTCAACCTACAGACAGATAAATAAAATGAACTAAGTAAAAGTAAAGTCACATTTACCGACAAGCCCAACACTTGTCCAGTTAAAATAAACGACAATTTGTTCTGAGTTCTTCGTGAGACTTTCAGCCTTTTAAGTCTCCTCAGAGCTGGATGCTCCTGCATCAGGCTCCCGGGGTGACAAAAAGTCATGGCTCCGTTCCATGAGGTCTTTAACAGAGTAGCCTGCCTTTTGAATTTGTGTCTCAGTAAGCCACGAACTGTCCTCTACTGGACGGTTCCTCCATTTTACCAAATATCTCAAATATTCTTTCCTCCGTGTACGCTTTGCTACCTGTGTGTCCAAAATTCCCTCAATTTCGACGGTTGGTGCCATCGGCATCTGTCTCGTCCATAAGTCTCCTTCCAATTGGGTGTTCCGTGGTGGCTCTGCTACCGCATCATCTGCTGAACCTGCAACATAAGGGAACAGATCTGCCACATTAAAGATAGGGGAAATGCCAACCCCTGGTGGCAACTGTATCTCGTAAGCGTTCGCAGAAAATTTGCGAAGGATCTTGCAGGGCCTGATTTTCTTAAACTTGAGTTTGCTGTATTCTCGTTTAGGAAATCGTTCCTTGCGTAGGTACGCAAGAACTTCATCCCCAACATTAAACTGAACTTCCCTGCGTTTTGTATCAGCTCGCTGCTTATATTTCTGGCTGCTGTTCTGTAGTTTCAACTTTACCTGCTCATGTAATTTGCTCATAGCTTCGGCGAAATCTTCCCCATCAGCACTCCGCTTTTCCAGTTTGCCTAAATCTCGTAACTCGTGCACTCCTCACGGGTGCATGCCGTACAGAATTTGGAAAGGACTGTAGCCTGTGCTACGGTTGGGTGAATCATTATAGGCAAATTCTGCCTGTGCTAATGCACGATCCCAAGTCCGAGAATTCTCACCTGTTAAACTTCTGAGCAGATTTCCTAGACTTCGGTTCACTACCTCCGTCTGTCCGTCCGTCTGTGGAGGGTAAGCGGAGCTGAACTGTAACTGAGTGTCTAATTTCTTCCATAGGGTTCTCCAGAAGTGACCAGTAAACTTGACATCTCTGTCAGAAACGATGCTTCGTGGAAGTCCATGTAGCCGTACAATCTCTGTAAAGAAAAGGTGCGCTATGTAAGTAGCGTCGCTGGTTTTCTTGCACGGTACAAAGTGTGCCATCTTCGAAAATCGGTCGACTACAACCATCACTGAATCAAAGCCGCGTTGTGTTTTTGGTAATCCCAGCACAAAATCCATGCTGACCGAATCCCAAGGTCTACTAGGAATGGGTAATGGCATGTAAAGTCCAGTGTTCTGACTGTGACCTTTTGCCAATTGACAAATTTTACACCTAGTAACATACCTCTGCACATCTCGCTGTAACTTAGGCCAAAAATAGAAATGCTGTACCTGCGCAACGGTCTTGTCAATTCCGAAGTGTCCTGCTAGGCCTCCGCTGTGTTTCTCCCGTATGATGTTTTCCCGCATAGAACAGTTGGGAATGCACAACTGTCCTCCTTTGAACAGCAACCCTTCTTGTAAGTTATAATCCAGCCATTTGCTGTCATTTCGTAACAGTGGGTTTTGGCACGCCTCATAGGCCTCCATAAACTCGGTGTCGGTCGGATACAGCTCTTTCAAATGTTCAAATCCTAAGATCTGCATTGTGCTTTCCTGTAACAGTAATGTTCTCCTACTAAGTGCATCTGCTACTTTGTTCGATTGCCCACTAATGTGTTTAAGCACAAACGTGAAACTTTGTAGGTACTCAACCCAAGCTGCATGCTTGTGGTTCAATTTATGCTGTTGCATGATATACTGTAACGCAGAATTATCAGAAAATAAGACAAATTCGTTACCCAGTAGATAATGCCGCCAATGCTTTAAAGCCTGCACAATGGCATAGAACTCTTTGTCATAGGTCGATTACTTCTGTCTGCTTTCGTTTAGCTTCTCGCTGAAGTAAGCAACTGGTCTGTCCTCCTGGCTGAGTACTGCTCCAATGGCGGTACCACTGGCGTCACAACGAACTTGAAAAAGTTTGTTGAAATCGGGCAGTCTCAATACAGGTCTTTCAGTAATCTTTATTTTCAAGATCTGAAAGTTGTTTTCTGCTGCTTCATTCCAGTGAAAAGGCTGATTCACCTTCTTAATCGTGTCTAACATTGGTGCACAAATCTCGCTGAAATTCCTGATGAACTTCCTGTAAAAACTGGCAAGTCTATGGAAACTTCGAACGTCAAACAGACTCTTCGGAGAAGGCCAGCTAACAATAGCTGCCACTTTTTCTGGGTCCATTTTTAATTCATTCTCCGCAATAACAAAACCCAGATATATCAATTCCCTCTTAAAAAAGGTACATTTCTTCAAATTAATTAACAGCTTATTTTGCTGTAATTTTCTCAACACGCTCTGCAAATGCCTGTAATGCTCCTCCTTAGTCTTACTGAAAATCAGAATATCGTCTAAGTAAACTATAACAAACTTACCGTTAAATTCTTTCAGCACCTCATTCATCAATCGCATGAATGTGCTGGGAGCGTTACTCAAACCAAATGGCATCACCAACCATTCGTACAAGCCTTTGTTTGTCTTGAATGCAGTTTTCCATTCATCTCCCTCACGAATCCTGATCTGGTGATACCCACTTTTCAGATCAATCTTTGAAAAGTAGGTCGCTCCACTTAGGCAATCCATCATATCATCCATCCTTGGCAAGGGAAACCTGTACCTAACGGTAATCTTGTTAATAGCCCTGGAATCTGTACACATCCTCCATTCTCCACCTTTTTTGGGAGCCAAAACAGTGGGTACTGCACATGGGCTCATGCTCTCTCGAATTAAACCTTTGTCCAACAACTCTTGGACCTGTTTTCTAATCTCTTCATGGTCCTTGGGACTCATGCGGTAGGCTGCTTTGTTTGGCAGACTCGCTCCTGGTATAAAGTCAATGCAGTGACTAATACCCCTTCTAGGTGGCAACTCATCCGGAAGATCATCCACCACAATGTCTCCAAAATCCTGTAGCAACCTCTGAACGTCCTCTGGCAAATCTGAAACCTGTGTGTGGAGTACCACTGTCCTTGGTCTCCTTATGACAACAAAATTTATCCCGCTGTCCTCAATCTGCTTTATAAATTCTTTTCCTCCTAACAGCAGTGTCTTCACTCCGCTAGCCTCTGCTGTGTTTTCCTCTTTGATGGGTACAAGCGTATGCTTGATCCCATCTTTCACGAATTTGTAGCAATTAGTTTTTCCATCGTGAATTGCTCCCCTGTCAAACTGCCAAGGTCGGCCTAACAACAGATGACAGACATCCATGGGCATCACATCACAAAGGATTTTGTCCTTATATTTCCCAATCTGAAACTCTACTTCACACTGTTCATCAACCAACAGTTGATGCCCCTTCTGCAGCCACGATACCTTGTAGGGAGTGGGATGTTTCAATTTTTTTAATCCCAATTTCTCCACCATCTCTACAGCTACCAGGTTATCGGTACTTCCGCTGTCAACAATTACCTTACAGCACTTGCCTTGTGATTTGCAGACAGTGCGAAACAATGCTTTTCGCTGATCTGGTTCTGCAGTTTCCTTGGCTGGTTTCAGCAGCACCTTATTCAATACCAAGGCTTCACCTATCTCAGGTGTGTTCTCCGCTTCCTGAGGTGTCTCTTTTGCATCCTCTGGCTGCGCAACATAGGTTCCTCTTCCGCCTGCTGGTTCGCCCTCTGGACAGTCATAAGACTTATGTCCTAACTTATGACAACGGTAACACTGGACAGTTCCTCTGCCCCGACCAAAGCCTCGTCCTCTCTGAGCTGGTCGTCCTTCCCTGTTGCTGTTGTCTCTATCTGTCGTACCAGTAGTCTTAGAACTGCTGCCTTCCTCATTCCAGACTGTACCTCTCCCTCTGCCATACACTTTGCCTTTTCCTCTGCCAGAACCACCTCCTCTCCGGGAGTTCTGCTTCCTATTTATCTTCTCTTCAGCCTTCAGTGCAAACTGATAGGCTTCATCTAACGTCTGCGGTGAAAGGATACCAATCTCGTCTAAAATCTCCCCTCTCAAGCCATTTACATATCTGGCTGTCTTCTCTGAGGTATCTTCCACATATCCTGCTCGCAGATTCAACTTGTAGAATTCTTCTGTAAATTCTCTCACAGTCATTCCCCTCTGTTTCAGGTTCTGTACCTGCCTGTACAACATAATATGATAGTCCTTCGGTAAGAACTTCTCCTTCAGCTTTGCATCCATTCTAGCCCATTTCTTGATTGGCTGTTTGCCTAACCTCCTTCTTTCGGCCTGAACGCTGTCCCACCATAAGGACGCATGTCCTTTCAACTTGGTGGCGGAAAATCTCACCTGTTTGTCTTCGCTGGTCTCCTCAAACTCAAAGAATTTATTCACTTCACTTAACCAATCTAACAACACTTCTGCCGATAAGCTTCCATCATAGGTAGGCAACTCATGCTTCGGTTTATGGCTGGATAGCAAAACTGATTTTAACAATCTCAGTTCTGGTGTTATCCCCTCAAACTCATCCTGCTCTGGCTCAACTGCCTCTTCATCACTGTTATCTGCTGGGTTTCTTCTTCCTCCAGCCTCTATCACTGCTAATCTCTCTCGCAAAACTCTTATCTCTTCTCGCAATCCATCATCTACTGGCCTGTGTACCAGTCATCCTCTGCCTCTTCCTCTTCCTCTTGCTCTTCCTCTTGCCTCACCTTCACCTTCTACCTGTTCCATTGTTTCTGATTCAAAAGAAACCTGCTCTGATACCACTTATGGTGGCTCCAGCCGTTTGCTTACACCTGTCTTGACTTCTGCCGCGTCTGGAATGACTTTAATGCTGACTTTATTTCATTGGTACGATACCTCGTAGTCTGGGTTTAGGGTTTATCCCGGTTCCTTCGGTTGTGACACCACACCTGCCAGTTACTCCGCCTTTTGTTCACATTACCCGCGCTTCACCCGCCATTCTTTCACTGCTTCCTGCCTGGGGAGACTCTGTCTGCGACTGTGGAAACCCTCGAGGTTCGATTTCTGATGTTCAATGGCAATTCAACTGTGATTTTTTTGGTTCTTTGTGGCTGTGGGTAAGCGCCTTCAAGGCCTGTAATGTTACTCTTCCTTTTCAACGGTATTGATATGGAACTGTTGGCATAAATTGTGGTGCTTTGGATTCGTGCTCTCGCTGTCTGTGCTTTTGAAATAATTGACTGGTTTTGGTTCTAATGGCAGGCTCGCTCCATCCTTCCACGCTCCTCCTGGTTACACGGTAAGACTCTTGTTCATGATAGACGACCTGGGTCTTGTTGGTTTCGTTTCTAACGCCTTGCTGCCACTGTCAACAGGTTGTGGTTGTTTTCTGGTTGTCTCGAGCTCCTCTCTCGCTCACAGGTAACCCTTTGTCAAACCCTTACTTGTCCTTTATTTCATTCCACAGTTTATTAATATTCGTTCGCTTTAACACTATCTGGTTTGCTTTGGTGACAGGTATTCACCTGTATTGGCTCTATGGTTGGCGTTGCTCCACGGTTCTGTTGATGGCTTCGACGCTTCAGTCACGGGTAGCTCTGTTCTGTTTTGTAGGCTATGTATTTACTGTCTGTGCTGTAAGTTCTGTAGGTTCGGTGATTGATTAGTCCGGTCCTGTGGAGGTGATGTCCCTCCCGGCTAGTGTTTCTTGCTTTCCACGGTCTGTTGTTTAGAAACCCTCTTCGGGTGTTAACTGTTTCGTTATCGTCTTCTCTGATAACTCTGCTATTCGTTCTTCAGTTTAGGAAGATGGTCAATATGAGTCTGAGTATTTTGTCTGTGTCTGTGAGAGGGTTTCTCGACAAATTCGAGCCCTCCTTCTGTCGCTTCGCGCTCAGGCGCCACAAGCCCTCAACTTCCTGTGTTGACTGTTAATATTTGAATGGCTCGGTTGTATATGTTACTGTGTGATGTCGGTTCGACAGTGTACCTCGGTCTGTACTATCTATGCTCTGTTTAATATATATAATGGGTTCTTCTCAACAGCGAACATGAAATCTCGGCTCTTATATATTTGATAACAATAATATATGAAGATGCATATCTCTGCTTTTATGTATTCGATGATATTGGATGTATGAAAAAGTCTGCAATGCGTATTCTTTCTAGTTTTGTATTTGCCTACCCATGCATTTGAATATGAGGGTTTGTTGAATCTTGAATTACCTGTAGATATTTCGATGCCGGATGTATTCTCTTGTCTGGGGTTTACTCCTGGAACCCTTCGCTGTTTCCTCGTTCTTGTTTTGTAACTCGAATCGACACTGGTGTCATTCGCCTGTACTTGGTTCGCTTTTACCCGTTTACTCCTTTGTTGTTTCGTTGCTGTTAATACATTTCACATACAATGACAAGCTTACAGTAATAAACAAAATACTCGATATTTGTGATTACAGTGACAGAGAATAATCTCGTTATTCGGCTTTACAGTAATGAAAGAAATAAAATGAACATTTATTTCTGATAAACAAAAGATGACTGTTTTTCTCTATTTCTTTTTCGGGGGAGAGAACCCGTACATTGATGTCCTTCCTGCTTTTAAACTAATGTCCTTAACTGTTCTTGGAAAAACTGTCTTAACAGAAAGCAACTGTTTTTGTCAGTTCTGAAACTAATTCTAATTACTGTAACTTGTAAAGAACTAATTAATTATTTGTCCTGTTATCAGTTTCCTAAATAACTGCAACAGTGTTTCCCTACAACTCCTAAGTTCTCTCAACAGATAAATAAAATAAACTAAGTAAAAGTAAAATTACATTACCGACAAGCCCAACACTTGTTCAGTTAAAATGAATGACAATTTGTTCTGAGTTCTTCACGAGACTGTCAGCCTCTTAAGTCTCCTCAGAGCTGGATGCTCCTGCATCACCCAAGCCATAAACCCTAAACCGTAAACCCTAAAATTTTTATAACAATTTAAGAAGGATTTTGTAACTTTAACTTGTTTATTAAAAAAATTTACTAAAGTGTTATAAACCCTAAACCCTAAACACAAAAACATAAATCCTTACCCTCAAAACCTAAAACCTAAACCCTAAACCCCAAATCCCAAAGCCTAAAAACTCAACCCCAAACATCAAAGCCTAAAACCTAAACCCTAAACCCTAACCATCTTATAGCATTTTAAAAATTGTTTTCTAACTTTTATTTAAGTGTTTGTTAAAAGCATTTACCAAAATGTTGTAGACCCTAAACACTAAACGCAAAAACCTAGATATTAAACCCTAAACCCTAAATCCCAAACCCTAAACCCTTAAAAATAATGATTTTATAACATTTTAAGAGATATTTTGCAACTTTTATTTAATTTTTTATTAAAAGAATTTACTGAAGTCTTATAAACCCTAAACCCTGACCTCTAAACCCCAAACCCTAAACCTTAAACCCTAAACCGTAAACCTTAAACCTTAAACCCCAAACCATGAACATTAAACCCTAAACCCTAAGCATTTATAACATTTTAAAAAGCATTTTGTAATTCTTATTTAAGTGTTTATTAAAATAATTTACTAAAGTGTTATAAACCCTCAACGCTAAACTGTAAACCACAAACCACAAACCCTAAACCAAAAACCCTAAATGCTAAACCCTAATAATTTTATAACATTTTA
>APFE030111105.1:21286-86031 GCA_000404065.3 Pinus taeda | reverse complement strand
TTCAGTTGCATTTACTGCTAATGACGATGAACCTCTGTGCTATCAAGAAGCAATAGAAGGTTCAAAAAGTGACAAGTGGAAAGCAGCTATGAAGGACGAAATGATGGCCTTGAGTAAGAACGACACATGGGATGTGGTTGAGCTTCCGAAAGGCAGGAAAACTATGGGGTGTAAATGGGTCTTCAAGCTGAAACAAGGTGTGAATGATACGGAAGACAGGTACAAAGCGCGACTGGTTGCAAAAGGGTTTTCTCAGAAAGCTGGTATTGACATTCATGAGATTTTTTCGCTAGTGGTTAAAATTGTTTCAATTAGAATTGTATTAGCATTAGTGGCTTTGTTTGATTTAGAGTTGCAGCAGTTAGATGTTAAGACTGCATTTCTACATGGTGATTTAGATGAGGAAATATATATGGAAGAACCGGAAGGGTTTGTTCAGCATCGCAATGAGAAATTTGTTTGCAGGCTCAAGAAGTCATTATATGGCCTGAAGCAGTCGCCTCGGCAGTGGTATAAGAAGTTCGATTCTTTCATGTTGAGTCAGAAATATGTTAGAATTGAATATGATCATTGTGTTTATTTTAACAGTTGAATAATGGCATGTTCATTATCTTAGTGTTATATGTTGATGATATGCTTTTAGCAAGCAAAATCATTGAAGAAATCAACAGGTTGAAGACTCAGATGGCAAGGACGTTTGATATGAAAGATCTAGGAGCCGCAAGACAGATTTTGGGCATGGAGATTTTCAGAGACAGGGGCAATGGTAAGCTGTGGCTATCACAACAGAAGTATGTTGAGAAAAAACTTTTGAGGTTTGGTATGAACAATGTGAAGCCTGTGTCAGTCCCTTTAGCTTCCCATTTTAAGCTTTCTTCGAGTTTATGTCCTAATACAGATGAAGAAAATGATTATATGTCTCGAATTCCTTATGCCAATGTAGTAGGATGTTTGATGTATGCGATGGTATGTACGGGACCAGATATTTCTCATGCAGTTGGGGTTGTCAGCAGGTACATGGAAAATCCGGGTAAAGAACACTGGTCAGCAGTGAAATGGGTGCTTCGGTACTTGAGAGGCACAAGTAGTTATTGTATTGCTTACAATAAGAGTAGTGAATATGTTTGCGGATATGTTGATTCCGATTTTGCAGGTGATTTGGATAAGAGGAGATCAACTTCAGGGTACGTCTTTACTCTTGCAGGTGGAGCTATTAGCTGGATGTCAAAGCTACAGAACATTGTTTCTTTGTCCACTACTGAAGCAGAATACATTGCTGCTTCTCATGCTTGCAAAGAGGCGGTTTGGTTGAAAGGTTTGCTTGGTGAGTTTGGTAGGTTACAGGACAACATCAGGTTACTTTGTGATAGTCAAAGTGCAATACGTTTGGCTAAGAATCCGACCTATCATAGTAAATCAAAGCATATTCCAATTAAGTACCATTTTGTAAGACAGGTTATCACTGAAAGGGGAGTCTCTCTTGAGAAGGTGCATACAAAGGAGAACTGTGCAGACATGTTCACGAAACCAATTTTGTTGGAGAAGCTACACTGGTGTTTGGCTTCTCTCGGCTTGCACAAAAGATAAGATAATAATAACAGGGCATCAGGCGAATTGTTGTCAAGGTGGAGATTGTTGAGATTTTTCTGTTTGAAGTCAAATAGGCAAAAATCTCTGAAGGATGATAACAATAGGGATTCAGTTCCTAGATTAGCTCCAGGTTGTTGGGAGGGAGTTAATGCCTTCTATATTTGATGTGAGGGAGTTATGAGGCTGTTAGATTCTCTATGCTATATAACAGGCAATCATTCGGATGATTTGCTAAGAGAGTGTGAGGATTTCTTGATGTAATCTCCAATTTGTTTAATATATTCCTGGTGCCTATGTTTGGTGGACGTAGCCCAGATTGGTTGGGTGAACCACGTTAAATATTGTGTTTATGTGCTTGATTGAATGCTGTGCTAATTTTATTTAATTGTTGTGCACCTGATCCAACAGATAATATGAAGAGTTGTAAAGACTTCTTCATATGAAGACTGGTTGCCATTAATGTTGTAGCATGGAGACTATAATGAAGCTATAAACAGACATAATTTAGTAAAGAAGAGTTTTGGGAGTAGAACATTACTATCAAACATGCCTTGACAACAGAGGGTTGGAGCCCTTGAGGTTGGTGCCTCAGAACTGGAAGGATTGGTGTCCTGGGAGTTGGTTCTCCTAAGTCCAAGGTTGGTGCCTTGACAAAACTGAGTTGGTGCTCTGGAGGTTGGAGCCTCACAAAAGTCCAAGTTGGTGCTTGGCAACAGATTGGATATCTATATCTATATATATATATATATATATATATCATATATATATTATATTATAATATATTATTATATATATATAGATATTAATATATATTGTATCTATTATTGAAAAGTTTAATTAAATAAAAGCATTTATTCCTTCTGTTCATCTTGGTCTGAAATAAATGTTTTGACTAGAAAAAATACAAATAATTTGAAAAGAAATACTGGTCCATCCCCCCCCCCCCCTTAGTATTTCCAACAATTGGTATCAGAGCTAGTACCTTCACTCAAATCCTAATAGCTTGAAGGTTGATCTTTAGAACACAAATGACGAAGTCAAGGAAGAAAGTCTCCAATTCTCCTAATGATGTGTCTCCCTCTACCAGTAAAATAGAAGACAATTAATTTGAGGAGGCTTCATGGTTCAATGGGAACTTTAATATATGGGAAGCAAGAATGAGGAATTTGTTAAAGAATCGAGGCATTGAAATCTAGAAATTAGTAATTGTTGATAGCATGATGGATGGAGAATCCAAGGAGTACAATGAAAAAGCAGTGAAGGCAATCTTGAATGGGCTACTTGATTCTATAAAGAACAATTTAGGAAAATGTTTGTCAGCAAAGGGTATATGGGACAAACTTCATGACCTTCACTCAAAAGGAGCATTGACCATGACCATCAGCCAAGAACATGATGGAAATCAAGAAGAAAATTGAGAACCCATCATAGAAGCTGAAAATGAGAATGATGACATCAAGGTTAAAGAAGATCTAGAAGATGAAGAGAATGAAAAAGATTTTGTAGAAGATCTCCTTGCTCAACTTATGGCTACCATGGAAGAGATTATCAATTTGAAAAAGGAAAATGAGGAACTTAAGAAGAAAGCACTAGCTAGTGACCAAGACCAAACAAGGAAGAAAGTTGACCTTGTCAAGCTTCAAGTAAAAGAAAGGGATGAAGAGCTTGCCAAGCTTAAGAAGGAATTTCATCAAAAGCAAAAGAAAGCAGCATGAAGAAGTCGTATCCATGACAAATCAATTGGATAAAGCAAAGAAACAGGAAGATACCTTGTCAATTCAACTTGAACAAACTTGAAGAAGAGATTGGTCAGTACAAGGTAGAGGTCTCCTCTCTCGAATCTCAACTACAAGAAGCAAGAAAGTTAGCACAAGGAGTTGGGAAGACAATGGAAGCATTTCCAATCATAGAAGAAGAGGTTGATGAAGCAGAATAGGAGATAAACTCCATGATATGTCAACTAAAAGCAAAGGATGAAGAAATCTTAAATTAAAATCTAACATCAAACTTTTCAAGGTCGAAACATGTAAAGCTACAAGGATCAAGGAAGAAATGGAGAGCAGTCTAGGAAATAAAAATGAAGAAATATAAAAAATGAAGTCAGATATCATCTCCCTTAAAATAGAAGCAAATGAAGCTCCTCATATCAAGGAAGAAACTGAGAAACAACTTGCTAAGAAGAATAATGAGTGTGCAAGATTGGAAAAAGAGATTGTCTTCCTTAGGGAAAAGGTTGAAGGGATGAACAAAACCTTCAAAAGCTCTCAAGCCTTGGATGACATGCTCAGCCATCAAAGATGTCCATTCGATAAATCAGGTCTCAGGTATGCAGGGGAATCCTCAAACAAGAATGATAATGCTTCAAACAAAAGGGATGTGAAGAAGCTAGAAAGAAATGGTGATGCTCCCAGTTCCAGCAAAGGCAAGGAGAAAATCAAGGCAACAATGGAAGAAATCCTGCTCCAAGAAGAAATGTAGATAATGTCAAGGATGCTAGAAGCAATGGTTATCATCAAAGGATCTCAAGACAGAAAGACTTCAAAAGTACATCAAGGAAATCTCCATCTCCCAGGTACCAAATTTTATTTCTTGGTTATTGTTATTCTTGTACAAACTTTGGTCACATCGCAAGAGATTGTAAATAATATCATAAAGATAGATGTTATGGTCCCCAACCATATCATAAAGATAGATATTATGGTCCACAACAATCTCCAAGGAACAATTTTGTAGGAAGAAATCATGAATTCTTATTCATGAACAATGTAGAATGCTTCAAGTGTCATAACATTGGTCATATGGCATGTGATTGTAACTTAACTTGGGCTCTTACACAAGCTAGAACCATGAAAAATAAGAAAGTTACACAAGTATGGAGAAGGAAGAAAAAACAATCCAAAAGTCCCTTGAACTCTCCATCCAACAACACATATTGTTGACCCGACCTTCGACAATCTGAGCATTTGATAGGGAGATTTTTCCAAAAGAGATGATGCATACAATTAGGGGGAGCTTGTGATTCTTGATCATTATTGCAGAAGCATTGAAGTGAAGAATCTCTAAGCATTGTTGAAGCCATGATAAAGTAGTTCTGAGACATGAAGAGGGGATAATGTGCTAGTTGCAACAATCCTTTTATCTTGAGTAAAAAGAAGAGCACTATGACAGGGAGAGCAGTTCGACAGGGGGAGTCCAAGAGCACTCCTTTGCCATTGATGTCAAAGGGGGAGAGAAGAAGAATATTGCCATCAATAACAAAGGGGGAGATTGTTGACCTAGATTATCATTGATGTCAATATGGAAATATTTTGGATGAGTAAACAATGATGTGAAGCCAAGCAGAGCGGGTCCATGAAGAAGCAGGAGCAAGAAGCCAAGGAGAAAAACCATCAGGGAAGCCATCAGAAGTGGAACACATCAGAGGAATATTTCAGAATATCAGAGCAAGAGAGGCATATCAGAAAAAATATCAGAAGCCATCAAGGTATGAAGGTACGAGAGAAGTTCATTGAAAGACATTGCAAAGCCAAAGGAAGACCTATTGGAGCAAGAGGAGCCATATCGAGAGTATTGCATGTATTATATGCCCAAGAAGTCTCGCAAAGAGGAAGAAGTCATCAAAAGAGAAGGAACAAAGAGGAACACGCATCAAGAGGAGAAGCCAGTGGAAGAGCAGTTAACAGAGGAACCATATCATGAGATATCGTAGGAATATCAGAGAAGAGCTATTGGAGCAGTGTATTGGAAGCCATAGGAGTGACAAGCCAAGATCAGATAAGAGCGGAGAAGTATATAATATCGACATAAATCAAGAAATGAATTAAAGTCAAAGTGAGGAGACAGGTGAATATTGAATGCACAAGGGCTGTTGCATCTCAAAAATCAATGGTCCAAATCAAGCTGTTGAGGAATAGAGGGAAACCCGAAGTAAGCGAGAACCATTCGATCGATAGATTGACAGATCTAACAGTCATCACATGGCATAGATGTGAGGGCGTTAACTTGCGAGGAAAGCAGTTTCGCAACATGGAGTGGTATTTCGGGCAAGGTAGAAGTCGTAAGTGGTATTGAAGGGTGAGCACCCGATTCCACTTATCGATTGACACATCGCACGTCGGAGGAGAGAGGAAACCGCTTTATCGGGCGGGTAATCCTTGTGCATGTAGCTCACCCGATATAGTTGTTGAGTGTTGGATCAAATGCGGTTATGATCTATGGTGCAGGATCACCGAGCAACTTTGTTGGTTGGGTGTAACATCAGCCTTCAGATGGGATGGTAAGATCTATAGTGGAGGATTGATTCGATAAATGTAAACATCAAAAAATGTGCAAAGGTTGTAAAAAGGTGGAAAAGGTAAGTTATGCATGATTATTGTGTATTTCTATTATATAAACATTATAATAGAAATAGCGCGGATATAAGGATTTCATGTGGTTAAATTCTATATAACCAATGATAAAGAGTGGGAAGGTTATATATATGCGGCTAAGGGTTAATGAAAGTTTATAAGGGTTGAATGAGTCCCGATATTAAAGTGAATGAAATCATAAGGGCTGTCACCCCCGAATCACCAATTGCAATATGTATGTGGAACCGCTATAACATTATAATACGACCTATTGAAATATCGCATCCATTAAATCACAATGTTCAAAAGAATTGACACTGTCGGATTGCTGATTGCGATATATATATATATCTATCTATCTATCTATTATATATATATATATATTATATATATTACTATTATATATATATATCTATATATATATATATATATATATTATATATATATTATTATATACGACCTGACGGGTGTATTAACTTCTGTTTAATGTAATATCGCATCTGGTTCAATTGCAAGTCTTGAAGGAGTGTAATGATATAAACTGCAGATTGTGATAAGGTGATGGAACCGACAGATTTATTAACAACTGGTTAATAACATAATCACATTCGCTCCGTCGGAAGAAGGGGAATTGGCCATGTAATGTGCAAACCTCGGATTGTGATAGAGTTGTATATAATATTGCATCCAGTAGGAGGAATCCGCCATCAGCGATGGTATAGGCACGACTTATAAAAGACCTCTAGAAATTTCTATTGCGATTGGATAATGATGTGGCATGTGGGACCTCTCTATTGGTACAACCTCTCCAATGAAATCCTTCATAAATAATGATTGAATCTATTGTATATATATTAACGAAAAAAGGGCCTCTCTGATATTGTTTAATATGCAACATTTCTTTGTAATTCGGTCTCTCTTTTGAATTTACGTGTCTTGTGAGTATTGGAACACTTGAATAGATAGAGGAAGCCATGGAATGGGAATCTGAAGAATCAAGCAAGCGTAGATGGATGAGTGAGCGCAGAGGAAGCTAAAGCTATCGGATGAGGGAAGCCAAAAGGTCGAGTGAGCGTAGAGGAAGCTAAATCTATCGGATGAGGGAAGCCAAAAGGTCGAGTGAGCGTAGAGGAAGCTGAAGGTCGAGCAAGTGTTGAGGAAACCAAAGCTCAAGTGAGCAAGGAGGAAGCCAAAAGTCAACATATTAGGCTTATATAATAGAGAAAAAATGTGGTTAAAGTTGTCGAACTAAAAGAAAGGAAGAAGTGGTAGGTCCAGTAGGATAGGAGGTAGCCAAAGGTCCAACAAGACAAGGGGAAGCCGAAGGTCCAGTAGGACAAGAGGAAGCCGAAGGACGAGAAACTCTATTGATTGGATTCACCTTTGAAAAGCTCAAACCAGTGCTGGGTTAATCAGAGCTTAGTGCAATAATAGTAGACTCACTAAAGCTATGTGGAGACATTATTAGAGATCATGATGGCTATTTGATATCATCATGAGAAAAATTTTCCAGACTCTGTGTGGATAGTATGAAGAGTTGTAAAGACTTCTTCATATGAAGACTGGTTTCCATTGATGCTGTAGCATGAAGACTACAGTGAAGATGTAAACAGACGGAATTTAGTAAAGAAGAGTTTTGGGAGCAGAACATTACTATCAAACATGCCTTGACAGCAGAGGGTTGGTGCCCTTGAGGTTGGTGCCTCAGAATTAGAAGGATTGGTGTCCTGGGGGTTGGTGCTCCTAAGTCCAAGGTTGGTGCCTTGAAAAAACAGAGTTGGTGCTTGGCAACAGGAACCATATATATATATATATATAATATATATAATATTGTATCTATTCTATTGGAAAGATTATATTAATAAAATCATTTATTCTTGTTGTTCATCTTGTGTTTTGAATATAAATGTTTTGACTGGAAAAAATAGCAATTGAAAAGAAACATTGATTCCCCCCCCCCCTCAGTATTTCCAACAAGAATATGTGAAGCTGGACATTGCGGTCATATTGCGCCTTAATTAGTTTCTTATGTGCTTTGTTGGCCAATTTGGATTCACGACGTGTTTCATCTAGATGGATGAGTTCTAAGAAACATGCTTCCTCATAAGAAGTTTCAGGTAATAAGTCAATTGCGAGTTTTAGTGATGAAATCTCACATTGTATTGGCAAGATTGCCTCAGGACCATACACCAGTTGGAAATGTGTGAATCCAGTTGCATTTCTTATCGAGGTTCGGTAAGCCCACAAAGATGAGTACAGAATCAAATGCCAGCTTCGTTTGTGAACTCCTATCATTCGTTGAAGCATTCGCTTAAGGACTTTGTTGACGACTTCAACTTGTCCATTAACCTATGGATAATAAGGAGTAGAACTATCATGTGAGAGTCCTAACTTGGCAGTTAATTCAGTCATCATGTGATTATGAAAATATGAACCATGATCTGTAACTACAGCTTGTGGTACACCAAACCGTGCAACCACATGGTTGAAGAAAAAAAGTGCATCTGTCTCACCACTGTTGTTTAATGTAGGCATCACCTCGGCCCATTTCGTAAAATAGTCAACGATGATAATAATATACCCATGCCCCCCTTGACTGAGTGAGGGTTACATGTCATGAAATCAATGCCCCATTTTGGAAATGGTCAAAAAACGACGACAAGATGGAGCGGTGCAGTTGGTAATCGAGTTTTACAGTCAAATATTTGGCATGCATGACAACTTCTGACAGCAGTGATGCAATCGTTAAATATGGTAGGCCAGAAGTAACCAACACGAAGAATTTTCTATAAGGTAGCATTACCAGATAAATTTCCACCATAAGAACTAGAATGTAAATCATTTAGAATGTTCTCGGCTTCCTCATGTTTGAGGCAACAAAAAATCGTATCGATATTGCGACGGTAAAGGGTGTCGCCAATGATCATATAATATTTGGCTTGATATCAAATACGTCGCTGTTACAAGCGAGAGGTATTAGACCAAAAAGTTTGTGTTTGGAGATAGATCATTATATCTCCATACCAAGGGTCAGATGATGAGATCAAAAATAGAGACTCATCCATAATTGATGGTTCCGTTGTTGAATTGATGGCGGTAGAGGGAAGGTTGCAAAGAAGTTCAACAAAAACTAGAGATTTCTTTGAGTTGGATTTAATGAATTCCAAATCAAATTCCTGCAAAATGACGATCCATTTTGAATATTCCGCCCCCAGCAATTGACGTGACAAGATGTATGTCATAGGGTTGCAATTCGAAATGACAGTAGTCTTTTGGAGCAGGATATAATGACAAAATATCTATACAACTTAAACGGAAGCCAAAGCTAGCTTCTCCAATTAAGAATACTTAACTTCTGTATTATTGAGATTACGACTCAAATAATAGATCAGATGTTCAATCCCATCTTCTTCTTGGTTTAAAATTATAGCAATGGTTGTATCTGCAGTGGTGAGATGCAAGAAATAGTGATTCTGGTAATTAGGGGAATACATTAATGATGCTTGGATCAGGGTATCTTTGAGAGCATCAAAGGAAGCTTGTGCAACTTGGTCCCAATGGAAGGGAATTCCCTTTTTCAAAAGACAAGTAAATCCTTTAGCCATTTCGACATAGTTGGGAATGAATCTCCTTAGAAAGTTATGCTTTCCTTGGAGTCTCTGTAACTGAAGTAAATTGGAAGGTGGAGGTAGATCAAGAATTGCCTCAATCTTTAAGGGGTCGAGTCAAATTACTTCTTTGGACACTATGAAACCAAGCAAATGACCATAACCAACACAAAACACAAATTTATGTGGATTGAGTCGAATTCTGTAGTGTCAGCACCATAAAAAGATGGCTCTCCAATGTTGCGGGTGATCAACCTCTTTCTGTGAATGAGCAGGTAAGTCATCTAGATAGGGTTGAATGATGTGTTTGATGTCGTGGAAGGCATGATTCATTGACCTCTGAAAAGTTTCCCTAGCGTTATTCAAACCAAGAGGGAGTTTCCTATTTACGAATGTGCCCCAGGGACAAATAAAGGCAGTTTTAGATTGGTCTTCTGGGTGGATATTGATCTGATTATAGCCAGAAAATCCATCCATAAATGAAAATATTTCACATCCTGCACATTCATCAATTATCTGGTCGATAAAGGGAGTGGGATAGTTGTCTTTTGGACAAGAATGGTTAACATCCCTATAATCAACACACACTCGTATTGTTCCTTGTTTCTTCATGACAAGAACAATATTGGAAACCCAATCAGTAAGAGGAATGGGGTATATGAAACCATCATGCAAAAGTTTTTCAACTTCTGCTTTTATGGAAACAACCTTCTTCGGATGAACAACACGGAGGCGCTATTGTACCAAATTGACATCAGGATACATTTTAATCTCATGTTCAACTATAATAGAATAGATACTTGACATTTCCTCATATGACCAAGCAAATATATCATGAAATTCACGAAAAAGAGCACGGTAAGTCTCAATTTCCGATGGAGAACAAGATTTTCCAACATGGATGTTTTCTACAATTCCAGGTTTGGTCGAAATATCGATAGAAATGGTTTCTTCAATATTTGATAAGTTTCGTTCAGAATCGTCTGTGTTTATAAATACAAAATTTGAAAGGAAATCAACAATTGAAGGGCGATTTAGTTCATTTGGAATATCTTCTATGTGATCTGGAAGATGGGATCGATGATGATAATCTGCCAATGGTTCTTCTTTTGTCATCATTGATTGGATGATTCCTTCATTAATAGAAAATGTACATGAAAAAGGATCAGAGGAAGTACCATATTCTAACGAACAATCAACCCATATAATTGGTGATGATGGATTTGGATTTGCTACACAAGACAAAAAGATTGATTGCTATGTGAGCTCAATTGGGCTTAGCGGCATGGTTTCATTATGCATATCAACTTTGGAATTATTGGAAATCTTCCATGAGTCAGATGAAATGGAAGATTTCATGTTACATGTCTCAACTTTTGTAACTTCCATCATCTGTGATGGTGACGGTAGTGAAAAGGTGCCCATTAGGGAAGAATTTTTGAAGAGACCTACACCAATGTTCTAAAGAGATAGTGGAGGTCCATGAACTAACAGAACGCTTCCAATTGCCTCTGAACTAGAGGCAAAGAAGGTGAGTTGATCAATCACTGTGATTCCGCCTTTATGAGGGAAAGCGAACATACGAAAGTATGTCGAAACCACAACAACCATAGCATAAACCCATAGTCTTCCTAGTAAAATATTTTAGTCAAGGTGCCCGTCAATGACCTCAACTTCAACAATTACATTTTTTCCCCCTAGTTCTATCTGTAGGATACTTAAAATTCCACAATGTGTATAAGTGCAACCATCAAAAGCTTTTAATGTCGTAGGTGATCGTGACAAAGGTGGTGAGATAAGTGTTTTCCAGCAATTCATTGACATGATACAAGTATGAACCTTCGTTAACAATGGTTCGATGAATGAGGTGATTCAAATCATTTACTTGGATCAAGAATACTAACTATGCTAATAATTGTGGCATATAACCCGCATGGTTGAAAACTACGAGATTCGAATCCATTGGATCAATTCCACCAATTGCTGACAATAAAGCATGCTTTTGGGAGGAACAATTTTGAAGCACCTCAAGTGTCGACATAGTAGAAGGTGACTGAACCAAATCTTCTACTATGTTATAGTTTTTCACTGCTCGAGCTCGAGGGTTGAATGTAGATTTAGGAACAACTCCATTAGGTAGTTTTATTGTTACTCTGGTGCAATGGGTGGTGGAATGGAGTCAGACGATGTTGAAGTTGAAGTCGAAGTATTGGGTTGATCTATAGCCTGGTTATTCGACGATGATGGTGGATTACCATAATATTTACTTTTTGTAGTCACCAAAACATCAGTCTTAGGCTTAGTGGCGGATAACATAAGAACTTGTGAAGTGGAAGCATGATCTGTAGCAACCAAATGAGTCTCCGGGTTTGGGAAAGGGTCTTTCAACACAACAGATGTACTACAAGACTTAATGTTATGTGGAATTTTGCATCTACGGATAAACACAATTTCCCTAGGTGGGTAGCTACACCTAGAACGAAATAATTAAAGGGTTTAACCTTTTTCTATAGAAGATAAATAAGACAAGGGACCTAATTTTTATCTTTCTCTTCCCTTTGTATCCTTTGAATATCTCCCGTCGCTCCTTATCGAACTGAATCCACTCGATAAGTACCTGCAATCATAAACAGAGGACAAAAACCAATCAAAGCAAGAGACCTATCTACTATAAGCAAATGGAATCGAAAGAATTTACACATATAATCATCATACATAAAGACAAGAATATGGGAAAAGGTGTAAACAACTTTATTAAGTAGAAGGAAGAGTTACAACCAAAGAAGTTTGATCCCATGTCACTCCTCCAACCTGAGTTCCATCCTTCATCACATCAAAAGCACAACACTCTGGTAGCATAACAATACTTTCTTACAATCTCAAACCTCAAACCAATAGTGTCTCCTTACAAATTCTCAAAGTCCAGCCCTTGATCACTTAGATGAGTGCTCAATTTATAGGAAAATGGAGGTGGTTTGGTCATGAATGAGGGTATTGAATGGCCTTCAAAACTTAGAGTTAGTTTCCATGAAGGAAGGGATGAGAGGATAGGAGGTTAATTAACTCATTCCCTATCCAATTTCGAGCTCATAGGAGATGATAAGTGTGGGAATCTTCTAGAATTCTCCAGAAGATAAGAATATTCCCAAAACCCTATGAAGCTTTCGCTCAATCTCGCCCAACACAGGTCAAAGTGGGCCTAAGTGCACTGAAATGCACCCTTACATGGGCCTAACTTCACTGAAGTGCATTTACCCCTGACCAAGGCTGCACTGGTCCCTCAAGGAGGCATTTCTAGAGGGCTTTAGGCCAGGAAACTTTCACGGAAGGATGCATTTATGGAGGGCTTCACGCCAGGAAAATTTCAGGGAAGGAGGCATTCAAAGTGATGAATTGTCTAAGGCATGTAGCAACTAGATTAGGGTTTGATGAGCCCTAATAGTACTGATCTGAATGTTGGGAGTGACGTGCCCAAATGGATCTATCATAGCTGCCCCCTAAAGCATGAAGTCAAAAATGATAATGTCGAGTGATATGCTTTACGATGTGATGAGGAGGTTCCGAAGCAGATGGTGACCTGCATCAATTACAATACATAATATCATGATATTTTGGATTTTTCATGAACTACTGAGGAAAGGCATACTCATGCTCAACATATAAACTTTCATTACATGTACATAGATGGTCGTCTACAAATATAGACCCATGATGGGATGACCATCAATGTAAAGCCATCGTACGGATGATTTGGTACTTTATTGAAATTGCAGCCTAGGTGGATGAAACTAGATCCAAGGTCTTCTATCTCATTCAATCGTTCGCTGAAGTACGAGTCTAACTATGTGAAAATGTGATCCAAAGTCGAACATGGGAAGACACCGTCTGATTACCAACCAATGATGTAAGTCGTTAACAGATGCTAGAGAGATCACCGATAATGATAATGATTCTCAAGGTACTATAGTATAGTTTGAATAGATTCTTTGATGTCGAACACCATAGAAATTATTTTGGTTGAAGGTGAGTGACGTCAACCTGTTGCCGGAAGTGAGAAACTTGCCATTGATGTATGCAAGCCTCAAGGTACTGGAAGGGCGTTTCTAAGTCAACTTCTTGGATAATTTGCTGATGTCGATAAGAAGTGAATTGTCACAAGAGGGCCTTGATGTATCCCACATTGACGACACGAAATGAGTTTAATGATTTTTGGAGATGGAATGTGATTGACGACACAAGGTTCAAGAATGGTGGTTATGAAAATGAAGGTTTATGAGTATTGTAAAGGATGAATTTATCTAGGTGACTTCTCTTGAACATGTCGACACTGAATGAATTGGCAGCATTGAACCAAAACCAAAGTAATCGATGGTATGATAGACCAAGGTATGATGACCATCAAGAAGATAAACCAACCCAAGTAGTCACAGAGATGAAGTGAAAGTGTCATGTTCAAGAGCGACTTGTTGTCATAAAGTGGTTTACCCCTTTTCCCATTTTCCCCAAGTCATTGTTGACCAACACCTCTTTATTTTTTATCAAGCTTGAGGAGGATAACACATTTTTGTTGTATAATTCCACCCTTAGGGTGAATCCATTGCTATGTGATGTTTTAACGAGTCTAGTGAAGGTGAAACTCAGTCTTGTTATGATGGACAAGTTTGTCGCTATTTGATCTTTTAATGAGTTTAACGACAATGAAAAATTGGTCCTTTTCATGTTTAGAGAGTTTGAAAAGGGACAAAAAGAAAAATCCACAAATTCTTTTTCATAAATTTGTCTCTCAAGTCCAAAAAAATGTAAAATAATATGAGAGAGAACCTATTGACCATGTTTGATTAATGTCTTCCTTTTTCGTAAATAATCTATCTTAGTCTAGAAAAGAGTTAAACTTATACTGAGTAGATGTCATTTCCAATCTCCCGGCTGCAGGTGCGAGCAGATGAAGGAAGTACGGGGGCGGGCTTCCCACTAGGCAAGTGGCAGCCCAGTCCCGCCACCTGTACAAGCCCATTAAAGGCCTGCCACCCCTCTTTCCTTACATTAAACTCCAACAGCATCACTCAACGCAGACGAGCCGCTCTCGCCATTCAACCTCGCGCGCGTTCTGGTAATCCATCCTCCGGGAAGCCGATGCAGGGCATAGGTTCGCACATGGCACGAAGTGCGACAAACCAGTATAACTACAGAGCAATGGGGAAGGTAAGGCATTGTTTGTTGGTCGTTCTGGTTATCATTCGGCTCTGGGTTTCTTTTCTATGTTATTTGCAGAACAACAGGCGCTGCAAAGGGTCAAGCCGGCACTTTGTTCATCCCTCCCTCGTTTCTGAGCTCGCCTTCCGTTGCTGTTGGAGTTCCAAACCTTGGCCCGCTCTCCTGTTAGCCCAGGTCCGTTTTCGTGATTTTCCCCCGCAACTCCCTGTTTCTCCTTTTTCTCTTGGGCTTTATTGCGCCATTCCGCCTCCAATTCATAGGCCTCACATGAACCAGTCAAGTCCCAGCTTCCCTAGCCACCTCCTTGTCAATCCTGGTTTGCAATGTCGCGGGAGAGGCTTCGCCTCAGCAGCCGCCTTGACGGGTCTCGTGGAGGGGCAAGAGGACGAGCCAACCCACCTCGCTCCTATGATTCTTCGTCGGATGATGCTAGTAGTGCCTGGCGCAGACGAGGGAGAGGACGTGGACGAGCTCGAGCCTCTGTATGTGACCACTTCTCCCATCCTACAACCAGGTTCAGGTTCCCATGCCTTCTAGACTCCGACACCTACTATGTATCTGTCATAATTGAGAAATGCGAGCGAGTGGTTCCTTTGCCAGTTGCAGAGGAGCACAGGCCTCCTGCTCCAGCGATGGGTCAACAAACCCTGCCTCTTGCCAAGAGTTTTTGTCAAGCAGTTCAGCCTCCTGCTCCAGGGTCAGGTTAGCGCAATTTGTCGGAGGTTACAGCGGGTGCCGAGGCGGGTCCGAGTGCTCCAGCTGAAGACGACGTGCCCCATACTGACTCAAGCGAGCCAGACTAGTTTGGTTGCAGGGTGGTGGAAGAGGTGCCATCCACCTCTGTGGACGACTGAGCCAGTTTTCAGGGCCATCGGGCAGAGGGTATGGCATAGTCATTTTCTTTATCTGGTTGGTCAAGATCTGTGTTTTTACAGCATTCTCTCTCTTTGTAATGCTGCTGCTCTGCTCAGCCCTTTGCAGGATAATCATAGTTCTTCAATGTGCTTCTGTTCGTGGTTTCTTTGGCCGAATATATAGTCAGGAAATATGGTTTTTGTGTCTGTAATCGGGAATATGGTTTTGGAGTCTGTAATCGGGAATATGTATGGGTTTCTAGGTTCTTCTTTTAACTGGTTAGAGTTTTGTAGCAGCAGGCGAGTCTTCCAAACCTGGGGAATGACTAATGCCTGGCTAGACATGGGTAACAATGTGCAAAATCCATCTCTGCATGGTGGTGATATCTGAGGCATGCCTCATTGTAATTTTTTGAATTTTTTTGTACTATAATAGAATTAGACTAATTTACAAAAAAAAGATGTCATTTCCAATCCGTTAACAAGCTAAAAAGGACAAGCGCTCGACAATCTTTTCATATTTTGAGAGTATGAAAATAGCTTAAAGAGGACTTGACTTAGAGGAACAAGTGGTTTCTAGGATAGCAATTGGTTCTGGTGATGTTGGAACTTCTTAAAACATGTTTATTTATGTGAAGAGGCTAACTAATAAGGCCACTCATTGTAACTGTTCCTCAAAAAGGATAAAACAACCAAGTGAAAGCGTATGATTGGCCAAGCAGATAGTGACGATGGAAGGAGAAAAACCAAGGCTCATCTAATAGAAGAGGTTGATAGAATGGAAATCAAGAGGGTTAAAATGGAGATGGTTTCATTTTTACAGATGCTTGAACCATAGGAAACTATGCTTGGATTCTGTTTCATGTTTACACAAGCTTCAAATGAAAACTATGCTTGGATTCAGTTTCATTTTTACACAAGCTTGAAATGAAAAACTATGCTTGGATTCAGTTTACATGTCCCTAGCATGATGACTCGATTCTAGGTGTATGCCCCCCAAGCTTCATTGCATTCACCTAAGTAGACTAATCATGGCTATTAGGTGGATGGAATGAAGGTTCATTTATGAGATTAAGTGAAATACTTGACTGAGAGTTTACGAGATCTAATCAAAGACTCGACTTGGAACTTTTCTTTAGGGGACCTTGCTTCATTTTTTAATGAGCTTGACACAAGACAAGTAACTCTACTCAGATTCCTTGTTTCATTTTTTAAGGAGCTTGACACAAGACGAGGAACTATGCTCATATCCTTTGTTTCATTTTTTAACGAGCTTGACACAAGACAAGGAACTATGCTCTAGGACCTGTTTCATTTTTTAATGAGGTTGACACAATAAAAGAACTATCCTCATATTCCTTGTTTCATTTTTTAACGATCTTGACACAAGACAAGGAACTATGCTCACACCCTTGTTCACGACCCATAAGAGGTCATGACTTCCAAGAGGTTCTCATTAGATGGGAGAACAATTCTCTAGAAGGGATCATTGGAGAGATCTGGTTCCAATGCCCCCAATACATAATGTACAACATCAAGGAATTGATCATTAGTTGATGTAGGCATTGAACAGGTTGCCACATAATTGACTCGTGGTGGGGAAGATACCATTGGGACAAAAGGACTATTTAGGGAAGATGGTTGACTAGAAGCCATATTTGGACTGGGAAATGAAAGCTGGTCAACGGTGACAATTCTACTTTCATGTGAGAAACACATCACTTGAAAGAGTGTTGAAACAATAGCTCCCATATCATAAACATAGTTGCACCCAAGAAGTAAATTGTAATCTAAAGGGCTCGGGACTACCATCACATTGAGATAAACAATTTTTCCTCCCAAAGTAATAGGTAACTGATGAAGGATCGCTAATGGTTGATTGGTTCCTTTGTTAAAAGCCAAGAGATTCTGGGTAACAGGCCCATGTGGTGGCGAACCAAGCACTTGCCAAGCAGTTGAGGAAAGGATACTCACTGATGCACCTTAATCTATAATAGTGCCAGGTACAATCATATTACAAACCTGTACTATGATCTGGAAAGGCACATAAGAAGGAAGACGACATCTTGCTAGTCGATTCCAATCAAAGGAAGTGACCAAACTACTTGGAGGGGGTACCATAAGAATGAGAGAATTAGCCCCTTGAGTAACGAGAGCAGGAGGATTTTCCTCCTAGCCAAGTGTGCTCTGTAGAACTCTGTGTCCTGACCAAGCTTGCGTTAGTGCTAGAGAGGTCATTCTAGGGGCTTTCAAGTACAATTTTTACCAAAAAACACTTCAAAAAGGCTAAAACAAGATCAATAGAAGCAAGTAAAGTCTACTAGGGTTTGTTGTTGATGGTATGTCCTAGCTTGTTGGGAAAGCTACTAGTGTTAGAGTGGCAGTGGACCCTTAGGTAGGTTGTAATGAGGCTTTTACTCTTCCAAGGGATCTGAGGGAGCTCCTTGCTGCTCAAGGAGTTTACTTTTTCAATAATCCAAATGAGTAAAACACATCCTTTTGGAACCAGTGTTGGAAATCGGCTGAGGATTTATTCCTCGAGCCCCAGTGGGAGGGTGTTTGGCTGGACTACACTATGGATTTGCAGAGAAAAAAATTTTGCATAAAGGAAAGGGCAGATGAAATCTAATGGGTCCACTCTCCCAGTGAAATATATGCTCTAAAGTTTGGGTACAATTTGCTAATGAATCGAAGGGCAGGTGGAGACAGGAATTGGTGGTACAAGCCACTGTGGAAACATGGTTCCCTAGCAACATCCAGACTTTTCTTCTGGTGTATTCTCAAGAACAAAGTCCCAACTTGGGATAATATTTAGAAAAGAAACAAACATGGTCAGGGATGGTGTTCTCTATGTAAAAACTTTGAAGAAAACATTTCTCATATTTTCTTAAGTTGCCCTTTTACTTTAAGAGCATGGGATAAGTTCTTGAATATTGTTGGTATCAACACACATTGGCTTGGACCTTCACTAGTGGATGCTTGGTGAAATTGGTGGTCATTTTCAAATGATTCTCATCATAGGAACATTCCCCCAATTATTTGTTGGGGGATTTGTTTCGATCAAAACAAAAGAATTTTTCAGGACAAGCCTTCAGAACCCTATCCTATTTCTATTCAATGTGCCTTTATCTATGAATTGATTCCTCAAACCACTCCCTTTTTGTCTTGTCGGAACATTCAAGAAGAACATATCAAACTTGATATCCCATGGGAATATTTTGATGGGGCTTCAGATGCTCATGATACAAGTGGAGTCGGGATTACCATTCACATAAATGATTGTATACTTCTAAAAGCTTCAGTGGGTATTGGAATTGGTTCAAGAAACTATGTAGAATTAAAAGCTCTGAAAATCCTACTATGTTGGCTTCGACAATTAGGTATTGATTCAGTACATATTTTTGGTGACTCTCTGAATGTGATAAATTGGACAAACAATGTGCAACGCTGTCAAAACCTTACTTTGATTCCTATATTAGAAGAAATTTCTTTTATTAAATCAGCCTTTGTTGATTTCTCTGTATGTCACATTTACAGGGAAAGGAATGTGCAAGCGGATTACTTTTATAAAAAGGGTTTGCAGTAGGCTTTGAGCTTCTGGCATATAATTTATTCTGACAATGGGAGGGTCACCAGTGGGATCAGCTTCCATACTTTTAATGGCTCAATTTTTTGTATATGGTCTTATTTCTTTACATATATTTTTTGTGGCGAAATATTGTTTACATTGGTATTTTGGCTCTCCTTTCAGTTGACATTGTAGTCGACAGTTGGAAACTTGGATATTCACAAAGCTGCTACTTTATTTTTTGATCATGGGTTGTTTTCTCTGAATGTTTGAAGAGATCCATGTTTATGCTTAATGTTTATAATATTTCATATGGTTATTAGTATTGAGCAAGTGCACTTTCCACTCTCCTCAGTATGTTGTAGTTTCACTTTATGCATATGGTGGATTCACAGTTTGACTTATAATGCTTTGTTGCATCTACTTTGTAAATTTTTATTTCCTTAATAAAAAGTTTGATTTTCTTGTGGAAAAAAAAACGTCAATACATCCATGCAATCACATATCATAGGAATAATATCTTGTCCCATGAAAATATCTCGAAGGGTGCTTGGCAGCAACTCGGTTTGTATGTAGAGACTCAATCATGAATTGGCTCAGATTTTAATAACCACACACACGCGCGCGTGCACACACACACGCACACGCACATGCACACATGCACGCACACGCACACACGTACACACGCACACACGCATTCACACACGCACACACACACGCACACACACACACACACACATACACATATATACTCACATGGAACATAAATGCTTCAATCAATTTTCGGTTGCCAGGTCATATCAACTATATTTCTTCATAACTTCATGAAATTTAATCAGAGTGTCAAAGGATTTTCATTTCCACATTCCACAAACACTCAATAGCATCACAACATATATTTTCTTTTCCAAACTTCAAAAAATAATTGATCATGCCATGATTCTTCATTTTGAACTTTAGAGGCCATCTCCCTCTTACTTGATCATCAGAGGCTCATTAACTGTCAAGAATAGACCATCATCATATAAAACCAAAATCAAAGTCATACCTTGGACCACTTTTGAAGTAGAGGTTTGGATGGGCACATCATCCTGGTTTCACCAGATGACAGTCAATATGAAAATACCAGGCTCGGGAAGCTTGCTTCATATAATGATTTCTACAATAATAACACTTGACCAAACGAATATGCTTAGCCTTACACAAACCAATATTTTTCAATCAAAACAACTAAGTCATCTTATCAAGCCTTAGATACCAAATCAAAGTTAATATCAAAATCATACAAGTTTCTGTCAATATCCCCGTGACAAAATTTTCAGAACAAATGTCATGTGGATCTCATATCCAAATACCAAAAGGCATTTATCATGCCATCCTTATGACCATAGCATGAATCATTTCTACTACTAAATATGAATGGATACATCAGGGAAAAGTCATATAAGTTTCATGCATATACCAAGAATGAGTCACACAAGTTTCATCCATTCATTACTCCATACTGAATCACAATTGTTTATACTTCAACCATTGAGCTAAAGCCAATTAAACCAATAAAAAATCATGATTGAATACCAATATTAGTCACTGAAAGTTACTATGCTCACATAGCACTGTCGTCAAGTCAAACCATTACTTATCAAATCAAAACCCTAATTTGTTATCACGGTGAGTTAAATCAGTACATAACCTAAATCATATCAATTGAAAGTTCTAAAACATCTCTATGAATTGTTAAGCATCATTTCAAACTCCAAACACTACTTATCTATATCAATCAGCCAAATCTGGTTAAACCCTTGCAACTGTTATCAAATATTGTCATATACTAGCCTCAATGGTTAAATCATAATGACATCTTGATATGCATATTATAGTCACTTGCAAACATAAGTTTAGTCAATATACACACATTATAGTAAGTCAAAAATTCAAACTTCCCTGCTCATATAATTTTCTGTTGTCTTCTTCAAATATGTAGGATTGTCATACTCCTCGTGCATTCCTTATTTTATCCATAAACCTTTCGATTTTGTAACCTACAGGCATAACCGTGTTGATTTCTAGTAGCATCAAATGTGATCTAAGTCTCAAAATTTTCTACGAGGCTTAGACACATGCATTCTCAAATACCCAGGAATTATTTTTGGAAACTCTACTAGGAGATAGTTTTATTAAGATAATTAATTATTTTTAATGGGACCCTAAGTCTAAACTTAGGAAATTAAAATAATTCATGGATATTAATCTAAATTGTGGGTGTAACTTCTAGAAGAAGGCGGAGATCAAGTCAATATGATCTTATCCATTGATTAGAATCTAATATGGGTCGTTGGATTGATCAGCGAGAGGATTATAAGAGAAGGCTTAATGGGAACTTCGAGAACACACAGAGGGGAGATCAAAAGTTAGATTTTCTTAAGCAAAGCAGCTGTCGGAGAGAAATTTGAAGTGATATTTTGTAGTGAGGCGCAGGGATAGTATCCGAAGGGAAATATTTCTCAGTGATGAAGGGCCACGCAAAGGTAGTGTAGGCTGATGCAGAGGTAGTCTGAAAATTTGTTGGAGGGTTCGATTTCTGTAGTTGGAAGTCGAGGTGTGAGACCGAGAGAGAAGAAACCAGAATCTCAAAGGTAAATCAATCAGTCAGGAAGAGTGACATAGATCCTAGATGGTGTGATGTTGGCTGATGTAGACACTACGTAGAGGCTGCACAGAGGAAGTCAAGGGTTGTTCATTCAATGGTTGGATTAGCTAGGAATTCCAATGCTAGTGTGAGGCAATCAAACAAATATGTCTATCAATGATATTCTCTATAACCATATTGTTGGAAAGGAATCCAAAGATTCTATTCAAAAATTACTATTGCATAATAATAAAACCCTCAGTTGTTGCATCAGTTTTCCCACACTGGCTTTTTCCGGGGACATTTGTCCAAAAACAACTGTGTCATTGTGTTGTATCTTTTTTAAGTTCAGTTTCTTGTTTCAACATATTATTTTTGAAATAGTGAATGTTGTTGTTATATTTACTTCGATATTTATCGTAGAACACAATAAATAACTTGTATGGATTAACAAGTAGGAGAATTAAAATCAGTTTGTTGTAGGAGGGAATTTGGTCTAGGAATTTTCATATGGTATTAGAGTTGTAGGTGAATCAAGAAGAATAGATCTGGAAGAAACAACACTGAAGGAAGAAGGGAATTCGAAATTCCTGCAGAGGTGGTAATTCCAATACCCAAAGGGTTTGCGCAATCCAGACCAGAAGGGCTAGATTTTCGTGGTAAATCTCTCTTTGAGTGAGTTGACAAAGAGGTAAGATTTCCAAATCTAAATCTATTAGCGGAAAAAGGAGCAACGTAGCAGAGGATTCAACGAAGAGGGGTTTTTCCGGCGGGATGCAATTTTTTGTAGGCACTTACTGGGCAGAAAGACATCAAAGGGAAGAGAGAGACATGGTTGAGGGAATTCTTCCTCAGAGGACTTCCATCCAGGAAGTCTGAATTCTCATCAGTTGAGCAGCAGCAAGGGGCAGCAAATCTACTAACTCCAGCAGAGAGTGTCTAGGCTAGCCCACTAACAGTGCAGAGGAGAGAGGAGGTCATTTGAATTTCTATTTGGTAGAGATGGCAGCCAATAGACTGAGATATCAGGACATGTTGGATGGGGCATCCAACTATGTAATTTGGAAGGCAAGGATGTCATGCCTTTTGGATGAGAATTTTCTCAAAGTCTACATCGACAGCGTGGTAGCTGAGCCCACAGATCCATATCAACTCAAGAAGTACAAGGGAGAAATGGCGAAGACAAAAAGAATGATCCTCGACAGAGTGAATGATCATACAGTCTATCACATAGTAGACAGAAAGATTGCCAAAGAAATGTGGGATGCATTTTCGATGTTGTATCAAGGATCTTCTGAGCATCAAAAGATTTACCTAGAGCAGAAGATGATATCTACACAGATGCAGAAGGGAGAATGCATTTATTCATTCCTCATGAAGCTTCAGAAGACCTGAGATGAATTGGCAATTGTGGGGTCAACACCTCAAGGATACGAGATGGTTAGACTAGCCCTCAATTCAGTCTTAGAGGAGTGGAAAGTCTTTGTCCAGAGCATCCTACGTAGGGCGACTTTGCCAAACTGGGATGAGGTTTAGGAAACTCTTAAGCAAGAGGAGCTGGGGAGAGACTTGGTCAAGTGTAAGCTTGAAGAAAGACGCAGCGATGTCTTGAAGTCCAAGGAGGAGGATGAGAATGTATCCCTTTCATCCAAGGGGCAGCAGGAGCAGAAAAATTAGAAGAAGGACATTTCGAAGATTAAATGTTTCAAGTGTGGTGAAATGGGTCACTACACAACATAGTGTCCTCTCAGAAAGAAGGAAAAAGATGAGAAGAATGATCCGAATTTAAACAGGAATGCAACAAATTAAAAATATAACCATAAATACAGAGATGCAATAGAAATAACACTTCCTTTGATTAATATCAAATAATGAAATATGCTTACAAACAATATGGAAACGATACTAGCTCGGTGATGATAGCTTATCTCTGAGAAGAGATGTGATGGCTACATGCCTCTGAACTACATTACAATGAGGCTCAAGGGCCTTTTTATTATTGAATAATAAGAGAAAACCCTAAACAACCAAAACTTAACCCAAGGAGATTTAACACCAAGAGTTTATGGGACCCATTGGGGTTAGTTGGGCAACCAACTTCTCAAGGTCATGACTTGGTCATATTATCTTCATTTTACATTCATGATACCTCGTTGGAAATATCTCTACGAGAACTATGAAAAAAAAAAAAAAAAACAACAACAACAACCACCTATGAAATCTCGCTGGTGGTAGTTTGCTAAAAAAACATCATTTAGGACCTCAAAATAGCTCCGGAAGTTTAGGACCCGGAAAAATGCTAAAAATAGTAAACTGTGTTATAATTAAGGAAACTAAAAAATTGAAAGAAACAATGGTGGTGGTCCAAGTGGAATTGGTGGGTGGCCACCAATATCCACCTGGATCATTTATTCCTCCTTAGGAAGCAATCGTCCCCATTGCGTTGAGTTCCTCCATGAGATGAGGAAACTTCTATTGAACTTGGTCCCTAGTAAGCCACTTGCCCTGGTGAAGGAGTTGGCCTGTTTTGATGACTCGATACAATTGGATCTTCTATTGGCAAGTTTTCTTAATCTCCATTTCCATGATCTGATCAGTTACAACTTGTTCCATGCAATTAGGATTTAACTCTGTTGGTGTGAGTTGTTCTGTAATGTCGGATGTGTCTAGTAATGGCAGAAAGTATGGCCAAAGGCAATCCACATTAAACACTGGGTGCAGGCCAAGGAATGGGGGAATGTTGAGCTCAAAAGAATTATCTCCCACAACCTTGTTGATGGTGTATGGCCCATATCGAAGCAAGTGAATCTTGCAGTGGGGCCCAGCGAAGTGCTCCTTCTACAAATGTAGCCAAACTTTATTGCCCACCTAGAACTTGTGTGGCACCCGATGTTGATCATGTCATTGCTTGTACTTGGAATTGGCTTTGTCCAACATGTCATGGACCTATTGGTGGATGTGTTGAATATGCTCAATGAAGCTATTTTCCTTGTTGGTTTCGAATTGGACATGAGCCGAATCTCCCTGAGTCGCTATAACTAGTATGGCCACATTAATGGGACATAGTGTCTGGAATCCCAAGCCCACCTAAAAAGGGTTGTGGAGAACCTAGTTGTAACTATGCTAGACATAGGGGAGGCTCTCATCCCATGTGCATGGATGCCTTGAGTTGTACATGAGTAGAATGCATACGATCATCTTGTTGATGACCTCTGTTTGGCCATCAATTTGGGGATGGAAAGTTGTGGACTTAGTGATCTTGGTGTCCAGCATCGACTAGAGACTGGACCAAAATGTACTGAGGAACCTGTTGTCCCTACTTGAGATGACAGACTGTGGGATCCCAAAGTGTACCCACACTCGTTCAAAGAAGAGTTTAGTAGTGGCTTCTGCTATGATACTCTTCTTGAAGGCCACCATAATGGCCATCTTCAAGAATTTGTCGATGACCACAAAAACACTGGCATTGCCATTCTTAGTAGAAGGAAGTCCTGACATGTAATCTATGGAGGTGGATTCCCAAGGTCGACTAGGAGTAGGCAGTGGAGTATAGAGACCTTGCTTCTTGATGGTCGGTTTGGCAATGGCATAGGTAGTATAGGATCTGATGTACTTCTCGACATCATGTTGAAGATTCAGCCAATATAAATACTTCTGCAGTACTGCCACTATTTTCTCGACCCCGAAATGCCCAACATCCCAATTGTATTGCGCCTCCCAAATAATCGTTGCACGCTCGCTTGAAGGAACAAAAAGGTGCCCCATATGGAATAATAGAGCATCCTGGAGGTAAAAACCTGGAATTTGCTGAGCCTTCAAGAGCATATGGTATGTGTGGCTGAATTCTATGTCACTTTTGTAGAAAAGTGGCCAATCAGAAGTCCCGTGGCCACAACAGTCGAGCACAATAGTTAACGTCATGTTTGGTGGTCGGTAGCCTGCAACATTATTTTTGTTGCCCTTCTTGTACTTTATATTCAAATGGAATTATTGCAGGTATGTGGACAACTTGTGATGGTAATCATTCTGCAGCTTCCCTTGTGTGTGTATGAACTACAGGGGTCAATGCTCTATGTGGATGACCGTTTGCTTCCCCAAACCATGGTTGTACCAGGTCAGGATAGACTTGAAAGAATTAAGTGCAGAAATCAAACACACCTCTAAACCAGTGGTAGTTGGTAGCCAGCGTGGAATGATGAGGACCCCAGTCAAAGCACGTTGACCGAGGCCCATGGAGACTACACAGGAGGCGAAATTGGCCCCTAGGAAGCCCGAATCGGGAAACAAGGGGGGTTTTTGATGTGCGATTCGCTGGGTGAAAACCCTCAAAATGGGGAAGCCCCGAGTGCTCGGTCGCATGAGAGCCGGGAAAACCGTGGGGAAAAAGGCTAAAGGCAAAGATAGGACATATGCTCCAAAAATCGGTGGTATTGATCGGGGGCATCCCTGGGCAGTAAGCAGTTTTGGCGAAAACGAAGCGATTCCACTCAACGCCCGACGCATGGCAAGTGAAGTAGAGAGAAAACCACCGCTCATCGTGCACTAATGGTCGAGCAAGTCAACCGCATGAAATGAGCAGATGGAATTGGATCTGGGGGCTCCAGATCTAACGGCTGAGACCACATCTAATGGGGAAGATGAAATTGATGGAGGATTAAGCTGCGATATGAAAGAATTTGAAGTCTGAATTGACCGCCAAGGTGGCGGATGACTCATTACATAACGTAACTAAAGAAATGAACTGACGAGGCAAGCTGGTGCAGTTCACAGGAGGGCAAGTGGTCTCTCCCTGTGAGTCTGATGATGACACCGAGGCAGGGAACTCCAAACACAGTTGTAGCAGGCGATCCGACGGAGTTGGAAGAGGAATCAAACAGCCATGAGCTCGAGTGGCTTAAAGCCATGCATAGACCAACAGAAGGGGAAAAAACGAAAAGAAGAGACACACCCACACCCACGGAAGAACAGAGAAAGCAAAAAGCAGAAAGAAGACATAGGGCCGAGCTGACTAGAGGCAGCATCGAGCACCAGAGGGCTTGAGAAATTTGAGCCATACCTTAAGGGGAACTATCAGTACCGAGCATCACATTGGGCTCCTTCCATTGTAAACTTGAGAGTTCAGAAAGTTGGTAAGGCCGAGAGTCTGTGTACTCCAGTGGCTTGGGGATTCCAAGAACCACCCTGCCAAGCTATCTTCTGACAGGAGACTCATATTGAGCTCCTTCTTTGTAAATCTATGCTTTAAGACACAATAAAAAAAGGCCACCACTGAAAGCTGGACTGGAGATGTAGCCCTAGAGGATAGGGTGAACTCATTAGTTTCTTGTGTTCTTATGTTTGCTTACTATATTTCTCTGTTGTCTTCCATTTCAAGTGTCTATGTATTTGCAATCTGATCGATCCGTTGCTTAAATAACCTAGACACACACCAACGCATGACTCTGTAATACCTCTATTTAATAATTCTTAACTGAGATCACTCATAGGGTGATTATCAGATCAAGTGGTATCAGAGCATTAGGCTGTAAGGTTAGACAAGCTTGTGTTGGTTTAGCTGTTGAATGCTCACTAGATCAAAGCTCAAATTAGGAGAAGGAGAGTTGGTTGAAACTAATCCTGAGATTGGGAGAGTCTATCCTCAGAAGACCGTGTCAGAGGAAGGTTCTGTGGGGCCAAACCCTCAATTCATAGAAAGTTTCCTAGCTATAAAGTCTATGGTAGAACAAATGTATAGGGACTTTAGAAAGCATAAGGGTGAAGATTCATCAGGCTCCAAACAAGATAAAGAAGAAGATGAATCTCATTCCCACCACTCAAAAAGAAAAGGGAAAGAGGAAAACTTTCTCACACCTCCTAATAGCCCTGTGCATAATAAGAAAGCATCTTTCATTAAGCTAGATGTTAAATTTGACTTGCCTATTTATGATGGAGAGCTAAATGCTGAAAAGTTGGACAATTGGATTAGACAAATTGATGTGTATTGCAAAGTGTAGAACATCAACTCAGATAAGAGAAAAATTCAGCTGGCAAGCCTACTCCTAGGAGGCACTGCCTTGGTTTGGTGGGAAGGCAGAACCCAAGCTGACATGAAAAGACATGGTAAGACCATCTCTATCTGGAGTGAATTTGTTTCTGCCATCAAGAAGCAATTCTATCCATTGGCCTACATGCAGCAAGCCATGATGAGTTGGCAAACTCTTCAACAGTTGAAAGGGCAAAGTGTGTAAGGGTACACTCAAGAATTTAGAAAGAGAGCATTGATTCTAGGAATCTCATTAGACTCAACTGAGACTCTGTTGAAGTACATTGGTGGTCTACACAGCTACATGAGGCACACTATCCTCATGTTTAATCCCACTAGTATAGATGAGGTATCTGTTCAAGCTACGCATCTAGCAGCTAAAGGAAAGAATGGAAACCCAGAAGTTGGGGGATCATCCCAACCCACTGCAAGCAAGAATAAGGAGAAAAGAAAACAGAAATGGGAAGCAAGGAAGGCCAACACTGCACAGAAAAGCAAGTCTTCATGCACTCACTGTAAGAAGGATGGGCATGATGATGAGCACTATTGGATTTTGCATCCGGAGCTGAGACCTAAGAAGTTCGAGGGAAAAAAGAAGAAGACTATTGCAGCTATTTAGAAAGATTTGGGGTCCGACTCAGGAGATGAAACAACCATTGCAGCCACAGGTATAAAAGGTAAGAATTATGAAGCATCTTCTAGTAATTCTGCACAATCTACTATTGATGAAGAAAATGAGAGAAAAAGGCATGAGCTTTTCCATATTTGAGTTATTTCCAAACATCAAAATATTGATACTTTGTTTAATAGTGGCTCACAAGTAAATTTAATTTTTGAAGCAATTGTAAAGAAGTTGGGATTAATGAATACACCTCACAAGAAACCATAACCATTAGGATGGTTAAATGATAAAGCACAACTACAAATGACTAGACAATGCAAACTCAAGTTTTCTTTTGGGTCAGAATTTGTAGATGAGGTTGAGTTAGACATAATTCCTTTGGATATATGTGGAATTGTTTTAGGAAGTCCTTACTTGTATGATAGAAAAGCTATTTCCTATAGAGTTGAGAACCAGTATCTACTCGTTAAAGATGGGATTGAATACTTTCTAAGATCTCATAAGCTCAAGAATAATTACACTCTCATAAACTCAGGGCAGATAAAATGAATGATAAATTCATGCAAACAATTTTTACTGATGGTTGTAAAGGAAAAGAAACCTGATAAAACCAATGTATTTGAAGGTTGTGATGCTAAACAACAAGCTGATTTAGAAAAAGTTGTTTCAGAGTATGATATCTTGTTTCAAGAACCTAAAGTTCTGCCACCCAAAAAGGAAATATTGTGTGATATTAATTTGCAGCAAGATGCTCCATTGCTTAACATTGGAATGTACAGGTTGTCCACTTTAGAGAATGCGGAAATCGAGAAGCGGGTGCAGGAGTTGCTCAAGAAAGGGTTCATCAGACCTAGCACATCATTGTGTGGGTCTCCAATCGTTTTGGTGAGAAAGAAAGATGGCTGGTGGAGAATGTGCATTGATTACCAAGCACTGAATAAGATAACAATAAAAAATCGTTATCCCCTTCCTTGCATAGATGATCTATTGGATCAATTGAAAGAATTTGATTATTTTTCCAAGTTAAACTTGCATAATGGATATCATCAGGTCAAATTTGCAAAACAAGATGCATGGAAAACTGCTTTCAAAACAAAGTAGGGATTGTATGGGTGGTTGGTTATGCCTTTTAGCTTAACTAATGCTCCTGGTACTTTCATGAGAATAATGAATGATGTACTCAGACCTTTTCTTGATGATTTTGTTATTGTATATTTGGATGACATTTTGATATTTAGCAAAACATGGGAAGAACATTTAAAGCATGTTAAACAGACACTAGATGTTTTGAAAAAAGAAAAATTTCTCAAAATGTGAATTTGGCAAAACTTTTCTGAATTATTTGGGACATATAATAGGGGTGGTGAATTCAAGATAGATCCCTCTAAGGTGGCAATCATTGTAAACTGGCCTAAACCCAAATCTGCTACAGAAGTTAGGAGCTTCTTAGGAACAGCACAATATTGGAGAAAGTTAATTTCTAACTTTTCCTTAATTGCAGCTCCCTTACATTCTTTAACAGGATTGAACAAGGCATTTTAGTGGGGAGGCAAACAACAGAAAGCCTTCGACACCTTGAAAGAAAATATTAGTACAACACCAGTACTAGCACTGCCTGATCTTCAAAGACCGTTTGAGATCCAAACAGATGCCTGTGACTATGCCATGGGAGCAGTGTTGACACAGCATGGTAGACCCATATGTTATCATTCTGAGACATTTCACTCTGCAGTAGTTAACTATCCCACATATGATAAAGAATTGTATGCACTAGTACAAAGTGTGAAAAAGTGGAAACATTACTTAATGGACAAAGAGACAGTAATACATATTAATCATCAACCACTTCAATATCTACATTCCCAAACTAAGTTGCAGCAATCAAGACACTATAGATGGATGGGTTTTCTACAACAGTTTCTTTTAGTCATCAGATATAAAAAGGGCATACATAATAAAGTTGCAGATATGTTATCTAGACCCATTATAAATGCATCTACTATACCTAAGCATAATTATGTGTTACATGAGAGCTACATTGAATAATATGCTCAAGATATAGACTTTAAAGATGTATATGCAACTTTAAGTCAAGGCAAACGAGTAGAAGAATTGGATTATCATGTTAGGGACCGACTCCTATATCATTGTGGGAAGCTATGCATTCCACAAACTGAAAGAGTAAAGATAATTTGAGAAGCACACACTTCTCTAATATCAGGTCACTTTGGGGTAAGTAAAACAGTTACACAACTGCAAAGATTTTGTTATTGGCAAAAAATGAACGAGACAGTTTTTAGATATGTAAGAGGGTGTACTATGTGTGCTAAAAGCAAGACCAGCAATAGAAAACTAGGCTTGTACACTTCATTACCAGATCCTTCTCATCCCTGGGAGAGTGTTTCCATGGATTTTGATGGATGACTACCTAAATCTAGGAAACGTCATGATTATATGTATGTTGTTGTGGATAGGTTCAGCAAAATGTGTGTTTTGATACCTTGTAATAAACAGATTACAGCTGAACAAACTGCAAAACTGTTCTTTCAACATGTATGGGTTCATTTTGGATTACCCACTGCCGTTATATCTAATCGAGACACCTGATTTGTGGGAAAGTTTCGGTCAAGTCTGTGGGAACTGATGGACACCAAACTGAAGAAAAGCACATCTTTCCATCCACAAACCGATGGCCAAACGGAAGTAGTCAACAAGACAGCGATCCAGTTACTCAGGGGATATTACAATAAGCATCCTAAGCTTTGGGATGAACATTTGTGTTATGTGCGTCATGCTTACAACCGAGCCAAACATTCTTCCACATAGAGATCTCCTTTTGAGACCTGTTTTGGTTTCACACCAAGGTCGCCCTTGGATTTTGTCTTTAGTAAGGACACAAAAGTTGAGGGACACAACGATGTGGACAAGGCAAATAGGTTCATTAAACAAATCCAAGAGATTCACCAGGTAGTACAGGAACAACTGAAAAAGAGCCAGGCCAAATACAAGGCAAGACATGACAACCATCGGATGGAGCATAGTTTCCAAGTTGGTGATCAAGTCTGGTTGTATATCAGCAAGGACAGGATGCAAGGGGAAGGTAAAAAGCTAAAGCATATCAGGTATGGACCTTTCAAGATACTTGAGAAGTTTGGTGAGAATGTTTTTCGCCTTGATCTACTAGAATACATGCACATCTACTCAGTCGTAAATGCAAATAGCTTGAGATTATTTGAACCTTCACTAATTGAGGATCCCGAAGAGCAGAGTCAATTGCCTTCTATTGATGACCTGCTACCTAAATATCTTAATGGATTGCAGGAAGACACAGTTCTAGACAGGAGGGTGAGAACGACGCGTAGGGGAGATGTTGAGTACCTTAGAATTGGACTCATTGGTTCAAAGCCGAACAGTGCAAAATGGATAGAGATTGGACAAGTGAGAAAGTTGTATCCTCACTTAGTCAATGCTTGAAAACCAACTTTTGGTGGTCCAAAAGCTTTTTCAATGGGAAGGTCATGATTCGAATTGGATCCTTGAAAATAATCAAAGTTCTATGACTGTTTCAAATTATGACAAACTCCAAAATCTTGTAAACAATGAACTATCAGGAAATAACCTCTGAATAATGGTAATTTGCAGCCAACACGGAGCAACGAGGACCTTCGGTCAAAGCGCGTTGACCGTTGGCCCATGGGGACTGTACATGGCGCAAAAATGGTAGTTGGGAGGCTCAAACTCAGAAATGGAGGTTGTTTCTGATGCGCGGTTAGCGCAAAGTGCTAATCGCACATCATAGGACAAAACCTCTCGAAAAGGAAAGGCCCCGAGTGCACGGTCACAAGGGAAACGAGGAAACCGTGGGAAAAGTGCTAAACGACTGGCGGGTCCTACACTCCAAAACCGACGGAATATCGGAGGAATTTTGGGCGGTAAGCGGATTTGTCAGAGGACCAAGCGATTCCATACATTAAATGACGCATGTCCAGTGGATGAGAGGGAAAATCGCTCTCATCGCAGGCTAACGGTCGAGCCAGTCACCCATGCGATAAAAGCGATGACCATAGGATCTGGAGGCCCCAGATCAAACAGAGAAGATTGCACCCGATGGGAGACCGGATTTGGCAAAAGAATAAGCTGAGGCATATAAAGGTTTGAAGTCTAATTTTACCGCTAAGCTGGCGTATGAATCATTTCGCGGAATAACTGAAGTAACGAATCGTTCAAGGAAGAGTTGGCACTCAGTTCGTGAAGGGACAAGTGGCCACCTCTCTGTGAAACGTTACACAGTGGCGATGACACAGAAGCAGGGAATTCCAAGCGGACAGAGGAAGCGATCCGAAGGGCCGGAAGAGGAAGCGAACAGTCAAGGGATGTATTGGCTTTAAGCAACGAATAGACAGAGGAGACAGAATAGAGAGTGAAGCAAGAAGCAGAGAACAGAGAAGCTGAGCTAACCTGCAAAGCTAAGGCAGCATTGAGCAAATAAAACCGAAAAGGCTTGAGAGGTTCAAGCAATCCCTGTGAGGATATCTATCAGGAACTGAGTACCATATTGGACACATCCCATTAAGACCAGTTTAGGTCGAGACTTGGTAAGGGGGGGTCTGTGTACTCCAGTGGCTTGGGGAATCCAAGTACCACCCTACTAAGTATCATCTGTTACAGGAGACTCAAATTGAGCTCCTCATTGTAAAAACTTTGCTTAAAGACACAATAAAAAAGGGCCACCACTAAAAGCTAGACCATGAGACGTAGCCCAGGAGGATTGGGTGAAATCCTTATTAAATTGTTGTGTTTTGCATTTGCTTGTTGTGTTTCTCTTATAGCTTTCCAATTGCCTATGTATTTTGCAATCTTATCGATCTGTTGCTTAAAATAACATAGGCACACACTAGCACATGAGTCTGTAATACCTTCATTAATTTCCTGAGGTCACCTAGGGGTGATTTCAAATCACCTTGGATAATTGTTGCTTTGGTCGTTCTAGGTTTCAACGAGTTTATGGCACTTTTGAGGTATGTTAAATGCATTCTTTCGTGAGATAACGTATATGCTTCCTTTCTTATCTGTACTGAAGTATGCCAACTAGCCTGGAATCATCGTTGGAATTTATTGCTAACATGAATCCAATCTATACTGGGCAAAGCTCTTTTTGTGCAATTGGACATCCCTAGGGAGTTTCGGCATGGATTTGTAAGTAACATTATAATTTGGGACATATTTTCTTCTGCAAAACTTTCTTACTTCCATTTAATAAGCATGATGGTGTTTTGACGCTATTAGCATTGGTCTCTCTGTGCATTTACATTTATAATGTTTGATGTGTGTACTTCATTCAGCTTTCTGAAATATTGTCATTACCGGCTAAGTTTTAACCAACAATTATGGCCCTCTTAAAGAGACTTGGTGATGAGGGCCAGAAATTCAGTGGTTCAGAAGCATCAAGCAATACCACTATTCTTCATTCTGAAAACTATGGAGTTGGTGTTAAGGATGTGTAGTTGTAAGACCCTGCACGAAGTTCTTCTCAGTCAAGTTCTGTTGAAAATGTCGAATGCTCGCATTCTATAAGACATAGACAAAGTGCACCTATCAAGGCCACTTATTGATTACCCAGTTCATTGGATGGTATCTTGTCGTGATGTTTTGAGAAACCCGCCAATGATACTATGCATTATTAGTCATATGAGATGAGTTTGCTATATTTGTGTGGATCAAGAGGCCAAGTAGCGGCGGGGGGCTGCCGGGTGACACTTTGAAATTCCTTACCTTAATCCCTTGACCTTATTCCTTGACTTTTACTTGACACGACGTGATCCGATAAGCCCAGGGGTTGTGTGTGTTCGTTCATTTGCTCTGGGAGTTCTAATTCTCAGTATGTTGTTGGTTCCCATTTATTTGGGGGAATCAAGTCAGATGTAATATCTCAAATTGCAGAATTTATGATTTTTGTCTTCTTCTTGCTTGGTTCTATAGGGGGGTCGTCAGTCCTGCCTGCCCTTAGAGATTAAGGGACAGCTACTAGCACCGCTTCCAAATTCTAAACCTCTCGGTTCACTCACTATCAGCCTAACTCTCCTAAACCTGACAACCATGCAATCCTCAACCACCTACTCATTGCACTTAAGGCAGGGACTAGCTGTCATGCAACCCCTCTTGTTATAATATTTATTTTAAAAAAATAAGTACCACAAATTATGATGCCACATAAATTACTTCACAAACACTAATATCACTTCAATATTACATACATGAATAATACTTAAGCATACATAGACATTGGAACAATCAATTGAATGTTTCTCACTAACACAATATCAAGGGGTATAGTTCAGAGAGTACAAAACACTTCATTACGTTGGAGGCGTTCCAACATGATTGAGAAGGAGAGCATCTCTAAGTGAGTTTAGGTGACGAAGACAAGAGAGTGTCCACGGCAGCGGCATGGGAATATAGTAATCATTTTTTAAGCGATGGCATTAATTCATGTTAGATGATGAAGACTAAGCTAAACTTTAGTCTCTTTGCTTCACGTTGTTTTCGAAGAGTATGGTGATCTAATATATATATATATATATTATATATCTATTATATTATATATTATTATATATATATATATTATATATATTTTATATATATATATATAGTTTTATTTGGCCTTTTCCCAAGGAAAAAAAGCCAAAATATGATGCAAAAGGCTATAATATCATGGTTCACAGGATTTGTTTGATTCATATATCTCTGAAATTAAAAGTAATATCAACATTAGTTTGCTCACATTAAATGTTTGTTTTTTGTTGTTGTTAATATATATAGATATCTCTTGGTCATGTAATATGAGCAAGGCACAACACATGTCGACAAACCAGGCCAGACTACATAGGCAGCTGTCAAAACACATAGCTATTTGCATAGCCCACTGCCAAACCACATGGCTATTTACATGTGTTATTTTTTAAATTAAATTAAAAATAAATAAATAAAAGAGAAGAAAAGATAAAACTTGAAAATACATTTCGACCTAAGTTATTAGAAATGTGCCCGAACTATTTGCTTTCAAAATTTGTGTTCGTATATCCATGTTAAATAACGCTTTATATTATCTTTATCTATATCCACTCAAATTCTCTATCTTCTTTCTAAGTGACTAGGCCTATATGAATAGGATCAAATTTCCTTTCATCTTTATTTATGTACACTCAAATTTACTCATGTCTAAATATTATTATATCATAAATATATAAAAATTAATTTTTAAATATTTTTTTATTGGACTTTTTTATCTTTCTATCATGCATATTATTGCATAATATTCGTTAGTGAATTTTATATATAGTGTGTGTCTAATTAAGATGAGATTGTGTTTTTTTAGTGTTTAGTAAAAAATAAAGTGTTAACATGGGATAATTGGTTAAAACCAAATAGTTTTTCGGAGGCAATCTTGATTCGAGAGGTAATTGTTTTATTGAATCATGGAAGTTTTGGTGGGACTCGTCAAATGAACAAGTTCTTAGAAACATTCTACCCCTCATCTGTTGGGGGGTTTGATTGCATAGGAATAAACTCACTTTGAGGGATACTCCATCCACTCCAAAGCTTATTTCAGGAGATATGAGAGTGATTTATTCTCTCTTACCTACAAAGAAATCTCAACATGTTTCGTGCATCATCTCTGAAGAAGATATCAATCGACAAATCCCATGGTCTTATTTTGACAGAGCATCAAATGATGATGGTATATGTGGGGGTGGCCTTCTTCTCTTCATCAACTATCAACATTTCCTGAAATAAAAAATTGTTCTGGGCAAGGGCTCAAACAACTATGCAGAACTACTTTCTCTTAAACTTCTTCTATATTGGGCCTTGGAAAAAAATGGTCGTTCTCTCCAAGTATTTAGGGACTCCTTAAATGTTATAAATTGATTTAATGCTTCACAAAGATGCCACAGCGACACACTGCTTCCAATACTTGAAGAGATATTTGAATTAAAGCAAGCTTTTGAATTTATGTCTTGTTGTCACATCTACAGAGAAAGAAACTTTGGAGCAGATATTTTGTCTAAGGAAGGCATTAGACAACATATGGGTGTTTGGCAAGTCACAGAGCATTTAGATGGGATAGTTCATAATTACCAGCATCAGTCTTTCACTAAAGTCTAATGGTTTATTGTTCACTTATCTTTACAGAATCAATTGATTTCTTTTTTTATGAACATGATATCTCTATGCAACAATCTTTAATTTTATGTATATGTAACAACTTATGACAGCAGACATTACAAAACAGTATATATATTTTTTGTGACTAATTTTGGCATACAAGCACTAACAAGGTTTCCATCCATCAAGATGATATGCTTTATTGTTCTCATGATTTTAGGGCTAGATCCTGTAGCCCGTTTTTGTGTTTACTAGTCCTTTGGGACAGTGGTTGAACACACTCAATGCATGTACTGTATGTAGCATTTTTTACTAAGCTACTATTTTTTCTTCGGATATATATATATATACATATAAGTTTTCATACCTTAAATTGGATTTTTTATCTTTCAATAATGTACAGTAGTGAATATTGTTTTTTAGTGGATGATAGGATATTTTCATATTAAGTTGATTAGTTTAATCACATTGATTAAATGGATTTACAATGGTGTAGTTTTGGATTATGTTGTGGATAATTAAGTAATTGTGTAGGTTTCTATGGTAAAGATTGATGATTGAAATTGTTGTTGTTTTTTATGATGTATGTGAAGAGTGTGTGCCACTAAGTTGTATTTGAAACAAGAAAGGCTTGGAGAGAAAAAATTTAGAGGAACTTATCTAAAGTGTTTTATGTTCCCTAAACTGTTGGGTTGTGTTATATTCTTTCCACATAATTACCATGGGGTTTGAGGGGTACCCATAACCCCACTTTATAGGGTCCGGGGCACCGCCCCGGAAAATTTTGGTTTTGGACCCTATGTTAGGTTGGGCGGACCCACCTATGGTTTTGTGCATGCTTTTCGCACATGTTTTTTGGACGTGATGGTTTTCGGTCCATGGTATTGGATGCAATGGTTTTTTGGTCCATGGTATTTGACGTGATGGTTTTCGGTCCATGGTATTGGATGCTTCGGCATGTATAAATATGTATTGTAACATTGAAAGGAATATAATGAAAAATCAAGCTGGTAGTCTCGGTTTTGAGATCCAGTGGGAAATCTCTGTGTATATGTGTTTTATGTGTTATGCTCTCGCATTTTTATTTTTCCTGTGATTTAGAATTCGTATGCAGGTAATTTTTTTACAGGGTTAAAACCTACAATTTCCACAACAACCTCCACAACAAAACCAAAATCCTCAACTTTTGCTGCCATTTCAACATAAACCAAATTAGCTACCTACCCAACCATTGCCAAACTCCAATAATAAAAACCCTTAGAATTATTACATGGTAGAAGGACAACAATTTCCAACTTACATGATTACCCCTCTAGATCTTAATGATGTTCAACTAAGATCTGGAAGGATATTAGAAAGGGAAAGACCTTCTGTAGTTATTCAGGAACATGACAGTTTTGAGGAAGATTCTCTAAAGGTCAATAAAAGTTTTGAGGGAACATCTCCCCAAAACCAAAACATTGAAAAACAAAAACAAAAAGAATCAGTGAACACAACTCCTATCATTGAGCAGTCAGCATCTACTTCTACACCTCCTTTTCCTGAAAGACTACAAATTGATAGAGGGGTAGAAAAACAAATCTTGTTTCCCAATTATGATGTCCTAGATGAATTGAAGAATGTCTTTATAAAAATTCCTTTGCTACAAGCCACTAGAGAAATTCCAATTCTAGCCAAAACAATAAAGGAGTTGAGCATTAAAAAACCAGGAAGAAAAGCAAAAGAAACATAAAGAATTCACCTGGTAGGAAAAATTGCAGACATAATGATGGGAAAATTTGCCATACAAAAAGATGTGGATCCAGGAAGTCCAATTGTGAAAACACATATCAATGGAGTTCAAATTCCAAATGCATTGATTGACTTAGGGGCGGGAATAAACATCAAGAGCAAACAAACTGTGGAGCAGTTCAAGCTTCCTAATCTTCTTTACACTTACCTTACTGCAACTAGTAGATAGATCAGTAATTAAACCAGATGGTGTGCTAGAAGATATTTCAATATCCTTAGGTTCTTGGGAGTATCCTGTTGATTTCATGATCTTAATTCCCAAGAATAATCTAGGAGGACATCCACTCATATTAGGAAGACCTTGGCTAGCCACAGTGGATGCTTTTATTAGCTGTAGATCTGGTGACATGTATATTTCTGATGTTAATTCAACAAAGAAATTTACTCTATATCCTCCAGCAAAAGCAATCACAGAAATAGATGACAAAGAATGGATTGATGATGAAGATGATATTCAGCCTCTCTTTACTATTTCATAAATTAGTGAAGATAGTCAAATTTTAAACACATTGGAATATTTTGAATCATCTTCAGAATATGACCATGAGCAATTTCAAGAAAAATCTAATATTGAATATTTTTCATCTAGGCAAATGTCTCTCTATTCTATGGAAGAGTTTGGTAGCTCTATAATTGAAATATTTCCAGGTAGGACATTGAACATAAACAAAAACTTGGAGAAACTACAACAAGAAGAGCTAATCAAAACATTACAAAAACATTTTGTTGTATTTGCATGGGAATACACTGACATGAACGACATTGATCCTAAGACTTGTATCCATCACATCTAGATTGAGGAAAATAGTATACCTATCAGACAACCTTAGAGAAGGATGAATCCAAATCTTAGGGAGATTGTGAAAGAAGAGCTCCAAAAATTACTAAATGTAAACTTCATTTACCCAGTTTTAGATAGCCAATGGGTTTCTCCTTTGGTAATTGTGCCTAAAAAGAATGGTAAATGGAGGGTGTGCATTGACTATCGAGAACTGAATAAAGCAACCCTTAAATATCATTTTGCCTTTCCTTTTATAGATCAAGTGTTAGATACATTAGCAGGTAAAAAGTATTTCTCATTCTTGGATGGTTTTAGTGGTTATAAATCAAATTCAGGTAGCACCTGAAGATCAGGATAAGACCACATTTACTTTTCCATAGGGAACTTATGCCTAGTGAGTACTTCCTTTTGGGTTATGTAATGCACCTGCAACATTCCAAAGAGCAGTACTAGGAATTTTTTCTGATCTAATACATGATTGTGTAGAGGTATATATGGATGATTTTACAGACTATGGGAATACATTTGAAGAAGCTTTGGAAAATTTGGAAAAAGTTCTTAAAAGATGTAAAGAAACAAACATTTCTTTAAGCCATGAAAAATGTTTTATGATGTTTACAGAAGGCATTGTTTTAGGACATCACATTTCAGGAGATGGGATTAAATTTGACAATTCTAAAGTTGAAGTCATCTCTAAATTATCAATTCCAAATTGCCAAAAGGATGTTAGAAGTTTTCTGGGATTTATAGGGTACAATAGAAGGTTTATAGAAAACTTCACTAAAATATCATCTCCACCCTTTAAATTGCTTACCAAAGATTGTGAATTCAATTGGAATTTTGATTGTCGGTTGGCATTTGAAACCTTGAAAGCAAAAATTTCTGAAGCACCCATTTTAAGAAGTCCAAATTGGAAACTCCCTTTTCATATTTCCACAGATGCTTTAGATACAGCTCTAGGAGTTGTATTGGGACAAAAAGATTTGATTCCTTATGCTATTTACTATACAAGTAAGAATCTGACTCCCACTGAGTTGAATTATACTGTGACTGAAAAGGAATTTTTAGTTGTTGTTCATGCAATTAACAAGTTCAGACACTATATAACAGGCTATGAAACCTTTGTTCATATAGATCACTTTGTTATTAGATATTTGATGAATAAACCTATTAGTAATGGCAGAGTTACAAGATGGCTTTTACTTTTGCAAGAATTCAACATTACTGTGTTAGATAGACCTGGAAAATAAAACACAGTTGCTGATTTCTTGTCCAGGATTCAGAATGTCAAGGAAGATTCTCCGGTTGAAGATAAGTTTCCTGATGAATATCTCTTTGCAATAACTACTCAAACTACTTGGTTTGCAAATGTTGCTAACTACTTGGTCACGGGGAAGTTACCTTCACATTTTTCTCCTAGAGAAAAAAGAAAAATTATTCAAGAAAGTGCAAGATATTCATGGATCACTAATGAATTGTATAAAACAGGGCCAAATCTTATGATCAGAAGGTGTGTCAGGGAAGATGAGATGCCCGAGATTCTTAAGGCATGTCATGATGAGCCGTGTGGTGGACACTTTGTTAACAAGAGGACAACCCATAAAATCCTTTCATTAGGATATTATCGGCTAACTATCTTCAAAGATGCTAAACAATATGTCAAGAGATGTGATAGCTTCCAAAGGGTAGGGAAACCTGCTCCCTCAAATGAAATGCCATTACAAATTCAAGTACTCATCGAACCCTTCGAAAAGTGGGCCTTAGATTTTATTGGACCAATTAATCCTCCATCTAAGCAGAAAAAGTATATATTGGTATGCATTGATTATGTCACTAAATGGGTGGAAGCCAAAGCATTACCTTTTGCTAATGAAATATTTGTAGTCAATTTTCTTTTTGAGGACATCTTCACTCGTTTTGGTGTTCCAAGAGAAATTGTGACAGATCAGGGATCTCAATTCACATCTAACCTGGTGGAAGGACTTGTGAAAGAATACAAGTTCAAGCATATGAAATCTACTCCCTATCATCCACAAGCAAATGGTCAAGTGGAATCTACAAATAAAGTGATTGAAGGAATCCTCGCCAAGACTGTGCATCTACATAGAAGAGATTGGGCAGAAAGGCTTCCTGAAGCCTTATGGGCCCATAGAACTACATGGAGGAACACGACGGGACATACACCCTATGAAATTGTTTATGGGAAACAAGTCCTCTTCCCTATAGAGTTCCAAATCACAACTTTCAAGATGGTAGTCCATTGGGACTAGATTTATCAGAGGCACAAAAGCATAGGCTAGAGCAATTAAATGAACTTGATGAAATCATGCAAGATGCAGTTCAAAGGATTGGTATAGTCCAACAACAGAGGGCTAAATGGCATGACAAATATATCAAGGACAAGAGGTTTCAAGTGGGAGATTAGGCATTGTTACTTGATTCAAAGTTTAAATATTTTCAAGGGAAGTTTCAAACTCATTAGCTTGGGCCATATGAGATTGAAAAAGTTTTTAGTAATGGAGCAGTGAGGATCAGAACAATAGATGAAAATAGAACTCCTCTTCTTATGAATGGTCATAGACTAAAGATATATCAGAAACCCATATCAAAAGAGGAGTTCATTAATATTTTCCAAGACAATTCTAAAATGAAGTTAGTGAAGAATAATCCTTCTTCTCCACTAACTTAGTCTTTATTTTTCCTAAATATGATGAAAAAAAAAGTAATAAATTGTATAAGGTTGAAAATCAATCATTGATTAGCATACTTATACAAAAAATACAGGGTGAAAATCAGATGTTTCTGACACCCTATATTTTCCTTTTCCTTTCTATAATAAATAGTGACAAAAAGCCATAGTCACTTTGTAGTTTAGATTCTGCAAAAATTTATCATCTCATCTCACCTCACTCTATTTTACTTTTGCAGTTTCACTTCATCCCATTGCCATATTTCATAATTCATTCCATCTCCATTTCATTTATCATCTTGTATTACATCTCATTTCATTTCACTTACATAACCATTTCCCTTTCATTCATGATCCATAAGCCATATTTTCACTTTATGTTTCACATTCTGCAGTTGATTCTATTCTGCAGCTGATTCTGTTCTACATCTACAAATTGTTCATCAGTTCAGGCACAAATGTACAGTTCATAATAAAATCATGTATGCAGGGGATTGAAGAAAGAAATCAACTTTTGAAGTCCAATCATGCTCAAGGCACCTGTGGATCAACATCAAAGGAAAATTTAGCAAGCAAAAGGTAAGGGTTCCAAAGGTAAATGCAAAAAATTATTTCAAAAAGCAATTTGAAAACATAAGCTTGTATGATATGTATGATCACATGTCTCCTTAATTAACAATCATTTGATTTGACCGCCATGATGTCTTTGCCATATCTTCTGCCTTTATTGACAAACGGTCTCAATGATTCCTTCATAATCAATCTTCACTTCAAACTCCATAACTGGTACTCAAACGATCCTCCACAACTGCACTTGCTACACTTGTTAACGGTCAAGATGACGATGTGACCTACCTATCTACGACTCTATAAACCCTAACTGTCTATTTATTACATGCCAACTCTTAATTTTTTCTCTCATATTCACGTGACCATTTCATATACACAGTCATTCTGTTTCCATACACACAGTCATTCTACTTCCTAAATAGCACTCGTTCCATAGGCAATGAAGAGTAATTTGAGATCAAAAAATTCTACAGAACAAAAACCATGGGACTCATCTTCAGGGCAGAGCCCGTAGGGGAAAAATTCATGGAAGGATATCCCCAACTTAAGGAGATGCTGCAAAAGACTAGATGGCTCAAGTTCATTGAAAATTTTGATGCATATCATAAAGAGATCACGAAATCTTTCGCAAAATCCTTTGATGGTACAGAATTGGAGATCGGGGACATCAAGTTTGCAATAACAAAATCCTACATAGCAAAGGCTACAGAACTACCAAGACTTGGTGAGAGGTGTTTCAAAAACAAAAAATTCCACAGTGAATCATGGAAGGTATTCCTCAAAAACCCAGGTATGGATGTCACTGTGTTTAGGAAAGGAATCCCTATTTCACACTCAAATATAGATGGAGATGCATGATTTTGATATTGCAAAATTTTATTACCTGTGAGGGAATATTTGGATGTATGTATGTTTATCATATACGTTTATTGATGAACTTTCTAGACAATGGGGACATCAACCTCCCTTTCTTCCTCCTAAATAGTCTAAGGAGAATGGCTTCAAATGTATAGAAGAAAATAGGATCTTTGGAAACAACCATGTATCACCACGGATTGGTCAAAATCCTGGTTGAATATCATCTCAAGAAAATAGGGGATACCTAGGAAAACTTTCTAATAAGAAACCATTTCCAAGAGACACCGGAATCTCCTGAAAAAGATAGTGTCAGAAAGAGTACGAGAAAGAAGACCAATCTCACCATTCAAAGCAACCCTGAACCTTTAGCATAGAAAAATGATGAAGAAGAACCAATATCTAAAAAATTAACAAATATTAGAAAGCAAATCAAGCAAAGGAAGAAGATAAAACAGAGAGCTGGTGGAATTACTGAAAATGCACTTGAATCTCCATTACAACCAGATGATGAACAACCAATATCTGAAAAATTGTCAGAGATTAAGAGACAAATCAAGGGGAAGGAAAATATAGGAAAAGAGAAAAAGGGTGCAAAGGATGAAAACATAAAACCCCTTAGAAGAAGCTCTAGGCTCAGAGGAATGGTAAAGAAGGTGTCATCAAAGGAAACAGAGTTCATCAACCTGGAAGGAGAAACCCCAGCATCATCTCCTGAAAATGTTCCACTTACATACAGTCCTCAAAACTCTCCTAGACACTATTTTGAAGGCAGCCCCAGTAGAGGATCCCCAGGTGTAGATCCAATTCAACAGCAAATTTATGATTACATAGAATCACTGGAAAAGAAAAATGCCTTAAAGGATCAAGGTTCCTCATCCAATCCAGAACGACTTGTCAATCCACAAGAACCTCTGACTGACACACTCAAACAGGAAATCTATGAGTTGGAGATATTGAACATGCACATTAAGAAATAAAATGAAGCCCTAAAGGAACAAAGCAAATTGGATAAGGCCATTCATGACAATACCATACTGCACCTAGGCCTATGGTACAAGAAAAATAGGAAGTTAAAGAGGAAGAATAGGAACTTGAACAAGATAGTGATCAACCTCAAATACAGACTTCTCATGAAGAAACCAAGGATGGCTATCATTTCAAAGAAAAGCAAGAGAAGAAAGTTAGATGTATTGGCAGAGGTATCTGAGCATATGCAATAAGGAAAAAGTTCACAGTTTTGGCAAATATTGCATGGGGACATGCAATGATTTTGTAGTGGGGGTATGTTGAGCTTCAAAATTACTCTTTCATAGCAACCCTTTTCACTCTTTTTCCCTGTTTCTCCATGAGAAAGATGCATTCTCATCACCAATGACCGGTATATACTATCTTAAGGAAAACATTTAGTGATTTACATATTATGCTTTTATGTTTTGCTGTTTGAATAAGGTTTTGTATATTAGCTATGGAACACAGCCTATTCTACAGCTAATTGGTTGTTTTGTAGCTACCTTCATGCTTTAACAAGTTCTAGGTGTCAGAAGGAGAAACTAACTACATGGGTAGCTTGGAAATCATTGTGACATGGACCCTATCCTATTCACCTAGCCCGGGTCAACAAGGAAGTTGGTATAAGACTACGGTCAATGGAGAAGTCAAAAGCAGAGACCGAAGGTAACAGGACTCTGTTTCATGGATAACTAACACGTTTCACAGTGGTGAGAAGCATTATCCGAAACAACTACCTGAACCTACAGACTCCAACAACCACCTGTGCAACCAAATCCAACAGCCACCATCTTGTATTTATGTCTCCAGCAGCCAAGGAAGAAATTCTGCGTACTTGTCTTCTACGTGTTCTGACTATAGCATATTATTCTCCACAGACAGTTATATGGTTTTCATATAAATATCTGTGTAAATAACCGAGGAAGTTAGTAGTGATAGTGATAGTTTTATTGTGAAATCAAAGTCTGAATTCTGTAATTTATGGGCATTTTGTGTCCCTGTTGTTAATATGAAGACTACATGTATTATGAGAATTTGAAGGATTTTCCTTAAATTTGATTGAGCAAGCATAGCCTAATAAGTTGCAGAGAGCCCCTACACTGAAAAAGGTTTCATTTCATTTTATTTCTTTTCTTCCTGCTAACTGTAAATTCATCATCTCCGTTCACCGTGTTTATAACCATTTTCTTGCTAACAATGTCTATAATGCAGTTTCCATCATTTTCTTGTTAACAGTGTTCATAATTTAGAGTGGCTTCCATTTGCCTAATCTATTTTTAATTTTTATCAGTAGTTAGAAGATGAAGTTCAGTAATGTAATCTAGTTTCTTCATTCACAGTTTTACTAGTCTTTAAATTCTCAATTAGATTGATCAGTTCCGTTTACTGTCTTTGACATTTCTATTTTTAAGTTTACTAACTCATGGTGTGAATGGATGTCTCTAAAAAACCCTTCAAGTTGATCATTCATCCTAAACTAAGTGGTTGAGCATTTCATTTATGCAATGAGTCTTTGCTGCATCTCTGTATTTGCTTTCTGTTAGATTAATGAAGTACATAATTTCTCAAATGTCATCCCAAGGAGACTTTCTCCCAAAATTGAGAGGCAAAGTAACTAAGTATTTCATTTAGTTTTATTTCTGTAATTAGTTAGGCATCAGTTACAAATTTCACTTTCAGTTCATAAATCATGATGAGGAAATAATGGTAAAACAGGAATAGAAACTATGTTTTCATTTCTTGCTTAAGCTTTGCTTTCAAGTCTATCTCAGCTCTGTTTTTATCTTTTTCTTAAAAGCTCTATTTCATTTTTAGATTTTGAGTAGTCCTTACATAAGTTAGACTCAAGTTTTCAATAATTACATTATAAATCATTAGGTATTAAAAGACCAAAAAACCCCTCAAAACAACATAAAACATAAAAACAACGAAGTAAGAAGGGTTATCTAGCACAAACAGTGCACTACACTTCATCAGTTTATGACACCCGGATTAATAATTTATGTAGAGAAATTTAGGACATTAAATTGACCAAACAATATTATCAAAGAGAAGGATTCTCACATCAAAGTGCTCATGGACAATATGGCAAGAGAAAGGTTCATCATTTCCTTCCTTAAACAAGAAAACAGTCAGCTTAAGGCTAAACAACTCATCATGGAGAAAGAGCAACCCAATGTGTTGTAGCAAGGAGGCAAAGGTGAAGTAGTGTTGGAGCCTACTGAACATGAGGAACTTGAAAAAAACTTAGGAAAAAAAACCAAGAACCAAGGGACTGAAAGGAGCATTGAAGGAGGAGAAAGGATATAATCCGCTAAATGAAGACCTAGACATGGAGGAAAAAATTTCCTTGGAGATCAATGAGGATAGAGAGTATTGGCTAAGTAAGGTCAATTACCACTTAGAAAATCTTCTTGACAAAGCCAATAGGGATAATCAGCTATTGAGACACATGGCCCATCATTATCAGACTAGAAACATGATTTGCAACATCAAGATCATGCAGTTGAAAAACAAACTAAAGGAAACCCTAAACGAAAAAAATGAGAGGGATAAATTGGAGATGCTTGCTGGAGCATCCATGAGGGCATGAAATACCTCATTTTTCACTTCATGGCTAATTTTGAAGGTTTTCTGAACATTTTTGGTTTTCTGAGAATTTTGGTGTCAAATTCATAAATTAGGCTAGGCACTGCGATTTTTCCTTAGGACTCCAAAGGAAAAGTGGCTTACATTTTTGGAAATTTAATGACCTCCTCTCAAAACCCATTTCATCATATTTCTCAGACAGGGCTCAGATTTTGAGGAAAAGGAGAAAACAGGGTCAAAAATCATCATTCTGCCACTCTTTTTGACACACGCTACGCATTTGGAGACACCTTGGGAGAATGAGTTTTTGAAGGCCTTCCCATGGGTCATTTTCACAAATTCAAGGTGTTATGTAAACTAGACAGGCAAGGATAATTGACCGCTCTCTCATATCTCAATTTGGACTTCCGAAAAGAACCTAAAAGTGGGCTCCAAGTTGGCCATGCGCTTCTGCAAATCACTGAGGTTTTATTTTAAATTTCACTGTGTAATTTCCTATTTTTTTTAGTTTGCCTGTCTCAAAGTCAAAAACCATGATGTAATTGCAGTAGTTCGAGGTTATATGATGTAATCATGAATAAATAGACATGATAGATTGTTTTTATGGTTAATTAAGCCTCACAAAGGAAGAAAAATTCAAAACAAAGTCTAAGAGAAGAGTTTGTATTTGACCTTCTCACTCTCACCTGTTGGTTGAGAGAATCTTAGAAATAGTTCCAACACCTATGAATTCGACTCTTGAAGGTGGGTAAGTTGTTTTATTGAGTCTATATGTATCATTTCTCATTCATAGATTTGGGTTGGAGTTTTGTGGATAAGCTTTTACCTTATGTTTTCTTACAGCTAATCAAGGAGCAGTTGCAGCTATATTTAAGGAATACTTGTTTAGTGAGTCTATGGTGTTGTTTTCCTTTCATATCAGTTTCTAATTGATGAAATCATCTATATTTTCATGCTTTATCTTCTTCTTGTGGTTTTCCTTACGGTCATATAGATATTATTCTTATATTTAAGCTCTGTTTATGTGGAAAATCATGCTTGTGTTTCTTTTCTTCTATAACTAATGAATTCATGCTTATACATGCTCATTTTGTTATCCTAAACTCTGAGACCTATACTACAATGACAAAACCTTAATTTCACGATAACGCACCAGTATCTAGCTCCTCTTTATACCTGTTACTGTACACTTGAGGCCTTGACCTAATTACATGTTCTGATCCCTAGTCCAGCAAATTAAAAAACCCTAAATTCTCAAATACTCAAACAAGACTTGTATATCTAGCCTAAAACCTATTTCTTTTTAGTTATTCATTGAAAAATCCTTAGAGAGATCCCTCTTTGGTTCAGTAGAGCTAGCTACTGAAATGAAAGTGGTTCCAGGTTACCTCTTTCGATCTCCTCCTCAGCCTAGGAAATTGTAGGGGATAACACATTTAACTGATTTACCCCTTTATTTGGGGTGTCCACATGTGCTTTGGCATTGAGTTTTCTTTGATGAGTTTTATAAGTTATTTAAAGGATGCATGTCCAATGATTCCCATATTTTTTGATAAAAAGGGGAAATCTAGTAAATCCAAGGTTGTAATAAAATTCACTTAACCCAACTATAACCATAAGAGAGCAGGAAGAGATTGAATTCTCCACCATGTTCTTGAACGAAACCACAAAAAAAAAGGGGTAATAGTGAGGAAAGAAGGAATAGTGAGGAAATATTTACTTACTGATATTAGCCCATATAGTAATGTTACTGATATTAGCCCATATCATAATGCTCATTTAATAGAGATTTAAGAAGATTGAAGATAAAAAGTGTTGCGAAATGAGTTTTCGACACTGTTGTATGCATTGGTAAATTATATGTTTGATAAAGTAGGCTTACTGCATAAAGTGGCAACCAAGTGCATTAAAAACAAGTGTTTATAAAATATGAGTCGGTGGCAACCAAGTGCATGAAAAACAAGGGTTTATTAAATCTGAGGCAGTGGAAACCATTTCCTAGGCGTTGGTAACAATTTCCAAGGTGGTGCATCACGCAAGGGGAAAAATTTCAATTGTCCAATTCTTGCAACCTAATAGTTGGACAGATGGGTAAAAGTGGCCACCTCAAATGGCATGAGACAGATGGACCAATTCTCTTACAGGTGTATGGGGCTGACACATTTGCAATTTTCAGAGAAGCTAGTGAGAACTGATTTTTCAACTCTATACCAGGTACGATCTTAAGCTCACTAATGATTTCATTGATTTGTTTGATAACAATAACACTAGGGTTCAAGGGATGTTATTTCAAGTGATAGAAGAAAGCATTGCTAAGGCAACGAAAACACCAGCTGAGGGACAAATATGGTTTAAGAGACAAATGGTGCAAGGAGTAAATCTAAATTATTTCTTGAAGGACGATAGCCATGATCATCATTGGAGCATTGGGGTGCTCATAAAATTTTAAATCCATAATGGGTTGAGCATACAAGGAATATTAAACTTTATCTGACATGTGATGGCCGTTTTTCCAAAATTTTCTTATACTATATGCGATTTCTTATACATTTGGTTGGTTTCAACAGGATGAACATGCCTTTTTACCTTCATAAAAGTATTTTAAAGCCAGAATGGGTTGAGAATACGAGGAAGATACAACTTTTACTCACATGTGACGGTCGTTTTTCCAAAATTTTCTTATACCATATGCGATTTCTTGTACATTTGGTTGGTTTTAACATGATGAAACTACCTTTTTAACTTCATCAAATCGTGGTTAAGATGGTGGCCTTTGCACGAAAAAGGAGATTTGGTACCCACATGATGTATACCACCATGGATTGATCAAGATGTTATACACCCATGAAATGAACAAGAAAGCACGACATCCGAGGAGGACATTAGGACACCCTTTTTCTAGAAGGCATAAGAAGTAGAAAATTGTTGCTATAAAGGCCGAGAGTAGTCAACAAGTTGTTGGACAAACAATAGAAAAACATAATAGGAGAAAAAACCCTAGGGTTTATAGAAGAGGGACTATAGGACACCAGTCAGAAATCCAAGAGACTAAGGAAGATGAGACCTTGGAGGAAGACCAAAAGAAGGGTGAAGATACTATAGAACCTGATCCTAGAACAGATTATGCAAGGAGGCCAAGAACTAGACCTACAAACAAACTAAGGTTGGGGTTTAAAGCTAAATTGAATCCCAAGCTTAAGGATCATATTGTCATTGAAGATGAAAAAGAAGATGATCATATTAGAGATAAGGAGGGGTTGTTAGCAGAATCTGTGCCACAAGCTCCAGCAGCTGAGAAGACCCCATGGAAGAACAGAAAAAGAGCTCCAGTAGCTAAAAAGACCCCATGGAATAAAAGAAAAAGAGCAAGAGCCACGAGGGAAATCACAAAATAGGACAAGCTAAGAATCCTTACAGAGGCCATTAAAAGCTAGAGTTTTTGCTAAGGTTTTTTTGTCAATAGGGATAGACTTTGTTTAATAAATTGTATCATGAAAATATTGTAATATTATATGGTCTACTTCCTAGATATTATGGATCTTAAAGTTTTGTACATTTTGATATATAATGTATGAAAAAGAAGGACAAAGGCTTGAGAACTCTTTGGGAAAAAACTTTTGTGTATTGTGGGATTTTCAAGATCAATATAGTTTGCTCTCTGCAAAAGTTTGAAAGGTTTCAAAGATTCATGTGTTACTGTTTTTTTGTCTGTCCTCCTTCTACGTACTTGTTCTCCTTTTTTCTGCTCATATGTTCATACTTTAGTATTGGAATATACTTGTAATGAACTAGAATTCATGTTTTATTTCTCACTCTCATAATATTCAAATTCTCTAATCTATTTTCCATCTAGAGGTTACAAAAATCACTATGTGCTGCTCTGTTTTTTTTTTAGATCAATATGCTATTATTCTATTACATCCTAATTTTTACAAGCTTAACAAAGAATTCAATGCATGTCTTGCCTCTGGCAGAGTTTTGAAGGATTTACAGCTCTTATTGGAATATACTTGTAATGAACTAGAATTCATGTCTGATTGTAATGAACTTGGTGAAGGATTTAGCAAGTGAACTTGAACTTAGATGTGGATCATGTAATGTTTCAATTAAGTTAGTCAATACTAATAATAAGGAAACAACTAGGTTTGTATCCATAGTTCATGTACAATTAGACTAGTGGAAGGGCCTTGCAGACTTTAACATATTGTAGATGGATGACTTTAAAGTTATTCTTGTGTAAGAATTCCTAGGGAGAATGTAGTTAATTGGTGATACTTGGTAGACAGAAGAATTGAGTTGTGCACAAAATAAAAATGAGGCTAAGGTGTAGGTTCTATCTATAATGATCATGACTAGGGTGTTGAGGCACCCAAAGTCTTAAATTTTTGTAGTAATTATTGGAGAAATGGATGATGGTGGAGTGGAGATGCATATTCTATTAGCACTTGCCAATTTGTTGGATGAGTTTGCAAATTATTGAGCATGACTAGGGAAATGACACAAAAAAATTATTTACATTTTGTAGTAATTATTAGAGTATGAAGGTGGAGTAGAGATGCATGTTTTACTAGCACTTGGTAATCATGTATTAGGTGAGTGTGCAGGTTAGATGCCTAATTCTTTGCATAAATTGTCCTCAATTAGGCTCATAGTTTACCATGATATTGATATTTAAATTGGATTGTAGCCTACAACCACAGATCCCTATTGACGTTCTGGATCCAGTCTGGAAGTGTTGAGGTGGAAATTGATTGAGCTCATTCATGTTAACTTCACCAAGCCTACTAATTCCCTATATGGCACACTAGTCCTCTTCCAAAAGAATAAGGACATTCCATAATTATGGATGTGCTTGGATTATCATGTATTGATAAAGAAAACCATAAAAAATTGATATCCATTAGCTTTGGTGGTGTGTTTTTTTAACAAGTTCATTGATGAAAAGGTTCATTGAAATCTAGACCTGAGGTGGGAATACTACCAAGTAAGGATTGTAGAAAGAGAAGAGTCGAATATAACTTGTGTTATAAGGTAGGGAAATTTTAAATTCCTTATTATGCCTTTTAGGTTATGCAATGGTCCTGCTACCTTTTGCACCATGATGAATGAAGTATTCATACCATTCTTGGACAAGTTAGTGGTTATATACTTAGGTGACATTGTGATATTCAGTGAAAACATTGAATACCATAAGAAGAATTTGGTGGAATTCTTTGAGGAACTAAGATAGATTCAATTATACTTAAAGATGTCCAAGTGTGTCTTTGGGTAGACTGAAATTCTATTCATTGGCCATTGGATTTGACAAGGATACATTTACATGGATCTTGTGAAGATAAGGGAATTAAGAATTTGGAAGAATTGAGGATAATTCATGGGGTAAAAAAAAATATTGTTTTGGGTAACTACTACCAGGAATTTTTTGAAGGTTACTCTAATATTTTGATATGAATTAGTGATTTGTTGAAGAATAATAGATCATGAGACTAGATGGGGAAGTGCAAGGAAAAAATCTACCAATAGAAAAGCAAACTTGGGTTGAAAATTATGTTGAATCTACCAGACTTTGAGTAGTCATTTGAAGTGCATACATATGCTTTAAAATTTCCATTATAGGATTTTTGTCATATGAAGGCCATCTAGTGTCCCTTGTATCTCTTTTATTGGCATGTCAATTTTCATTTTTCTAACTCATTTATTCTCATTTACTTTTCCTATAGATATTGTAAACAATCACTCGTTATTAGCCCTCTACTCTAAGTTGATCAATATATCTATATAAGTCATTCATATATATCATTTTTCTCTTAGTGTTGGTGAGGGGTGATGCAACTCACTTGAAACATTAGACTCCAAAAGACATCAAGACGTGGTTACCTAGAATCACTTTATTGACCCCTTAACTTCAACAATAATGTTTTCTCAAGGTAAGAAAACTATAACTTTGCACTGACACTTCAATATCACCATTTTCTAGCATTGTTGTAAGTGTTGGAAAATGATTTTCGAGCACCTACAAGAGCGCTGGACAATCATTTTCCAACTCCTATAGAAATCATTTTCGAGAGTTGTTGGGTGCAATCTAGTTTAGCTATAACATGTTGAAGAGTTCTAAAGTAGGTTATAGTTCATTTGTGTTGGAAAATGGATAGTAATTGTTGTAACCCCTCCTATTTTTGCAAGGATACTATGACATCAAACCATCAATATTAAGTTTCAGGGAGGGATGGAAAGACAAATTGGAAATGACTCATATTTAGTTGAAAAATGTAATAGAAAGGATGAAATATTGGGTAGACCATGATAAAATGGAACTAGAATTTTTAGTTGGGGACTTGGCCTTCTTTAAGTTGGGTGGTGAGCACCTCAAGCCACTAAGTGACATGTTAAGTGACCTCATGTACAATTATAGTATTAAGGTGGAGTGGAGATGCATTTTTTATTGGCACTTGTTAATCATGTATTAGACGAGTGTGCAAGTTAGATGCCTAATTATTTGCATAAATTGTCCCCACTTAGGCTCATAGTTAACCATGATATTGATCTTGAAATTGGATTATAGCCTACAACTAGAGATTACTATTGACACACTAGTCCTCTTCCAAAATAATGAGGACATTCCATAAATATGGATGTGCTTGGATTATCATGTATTGATCAAGAAAACCATCAAAATTTGATATCCATTAGCTTTGGTAGTGTGTTTTTTTGGCAAGTTCATTGAGGAAAAGGTTTGTTGAAAGCTAGAACTGAGGTGGGAATACTACCAAGTAAGGATTGTAGAAAGAGAAGAGTTGAAGATAACTTGCATGATAAGGTAGGGAAATTTATTAAATTCTTGTAATTCCTTTTAGGTTATGCAATGGTCTTTTCAGTTTTGCGTCGAAATCTATCAAACCAAGAAATCCTTAGATTGTAATTTTCATGCTTCAAATTGCAATTTTAATATAGATTTAGACTACTCATGAATCTTTGAAATCACAATCCTAAGGTGGAAATATTGTAAACTTGAAGTGCTGACATTTAAACTATTGGATTAAAGTAAATACATGACTTCAAAATAATTGTAAAGTCCTTGCCAAAAAATGGTCATAAATCTTCACAAAAAAGGGCAAAAATGGCAATTTGAATCTACAACTTGGTGGTTGTGATCAATGTTGTCTGATTTTGTAAATAATCGCATTCAATATATGTGGGAACCAAAAAAAATATAAATTTAACTTAGAAAGATGAATTCAACAACTTCAAAAACTTCAAAAACCCTAATAGTGGTACCCAACAGGAAAGGTAGTGTAAAAAGTAAATAGCCATTTCATTTCAATGGCTTAAAAGTATCGGTAAGAAATATGATCAACCCAACTATATGTTCAAAAAAAGGATCAAGAATAATTCCATTTGAAAAAGCATGGCCCTAAGTACCTTCCAGTGGGTTATCTATTCACAATACTCGGAAATCTGTGTTTATAGGGTAGATAGTTTTTTCTATCATTCAAGCACATTCTAGAGTTGTTCCAAGGCCCATCATTCAAATCTATATGAGATTTATTTATGAATACATTCCCAAGGAGATTTAGAGCTTAGAGTAGTTTCTATGTCCAGTATACAGAGTTCTCTTATTCCATATATTCTAGCAAATATAGAAGAGTCAACTCCCCTTTGTGCTATTTCGTTGTAAGCTAGAGTGCAATATTTTGAACATGATTTGAGGGAGTTGGGTTCATTGAATTTTTTACTTATAAATGTTCAATGGGACAATAGGTTTCCTAATATATTTCCTTATTTTTTTCATGTTGTGAGACAAAATGGAAAAGAAACGGAAGGCTATAATGGGCCTTGAGGTGCAAGACCCTAAAGATAAAATCATATTTTCTGGTAAAGATTTAGTCTGGTCTAAAGTATCTAAGGCCAAAATGAGTATTGATCGAGTTAAAAAAAATCCTCTACATAGATTCGATGACTTCAATAAAGGAGAGGAAATGAATCGAGAGGCTCCATATACCTTTTCCCGACGAAAAACCAAAACTTCAGGCTTAACCGAAGATCCAACCTTAAGGGGTAGTGCTACCCTCCGATGGAACTGTAATTATTTTAGGAATTCCTTCTTTAGATGTTGGTATTAACAGTGATTTATTATTTGTCATATGTTTTGACGTCTTATTTTTTTTATGTAATTATGCTTGCTCATATGGTCTAGATGACAATAGAGAAAAATGTACAACCAAACGAAAGAAATCATTTGTGAAGAAGAGGAGTTGTCATTGCCATTTTATTGTAAAGGTTATGGTTCAAAGCCCCAAGATATCAATAATAACATACAACATGTACGATCATGAAGATGGGGAAGGATGACCCTGTCATGGAAATAATGACATTTCAGGTGATGCTAGGTCTTTGCATCAACCAAGGCTTTCAAGGGACATGGTTTCTTATGTCGAAAGTTATTTTTTTTCTACAAGTGCCAATTGACTCAGTTTGTAAAATGCATATTTAAAAATATGTTGACATAGATTCCACAGATCGGGATAGGGATTTTTTCTTATGTAGAAAATATGTTGCAAACATCTATAATCATCTGATGAAAGGAAATTACAACCATCATCAAAAAGACTAAATGAGTGTGAATCTTTGGAAGGAAAAACACCAAAATGGTTTCTTCTTTTACCAAAAGCTGAATGGTGAAAATGTCCCTTTTATAGTTGGAATACAAACAAAATGGATGTTGGACATTGTGGTTAAGTTATCCCATAATAGCTTAATAGGCATGGATTCAACATTCAACACAAATAAATATGGGGTTAATATTTTTGCAATAATTCATTTAGTGAAATAATTTTGATTGTAATGATTCAATATGATTAATGGCGTAAAATTAATTTCATTATTTTTTGAATATGACAGTATTAGTTATACACATTCATGGTGTTTGATGAGCAATAAAGCGGGGTTCTCGTTGCATGGGTGGTGATGTCACATAGTACATCATGGGATATATCATTGTGGTTGGAGCACCTAATGCATAACTTTTATCCGCTTCGTCATGATTGGAACTTCAATACCTTTATGGTTGATGATGCATTGGCTTAAATTATTGCTTTGAGGTAACCTCAATCTTCTTATTTGACATTTCAACTTGTATTCAATCTAAATATTTCTCACTTAAAAAGAATTAAATATGATCGGAGCATCACCAGGTGTGAAGTATTATTTTTTTTTGCCATGTAAGGAGGGCATGGCTCAAAAATGTTAATAGGTTAGCCAGTATTCTAGAAAAAGGGAAAGATATGTTCTATGAACTAGGCCATATCATAAAAAATTGTTCGAATGATGAAGTGACTAATGCAATAAATGGATTTTTCACCAAATTTGCAACTAAGGTGAATATTTTGGACTATTTCCACAAGAATTGGGTTACTGGTGATAAGTTTAGTAAGTGCACATACTATTTCTTGTGTTTATACTTTTTTTGTTTCATAAAGATAATATATATTTACTAATTGATTTTTTACATTTAGGGATGTGGGTAAAAGGTTGTCAAGATTTTCCTCATTCAAATCAAGAGATAAATAATGTTGTGGAATCATACCATTGTTATCTCAAGAATGCCTTTCTATCTGATCATAGAAAGAAATGTTTTCGCATGATGGATTGGTTATTTTATATTCTCCTTACAAATGTTGAACCGTATTATTGATTCAAGGAAATTTTGAAAAAAAAAAGATATTTGAACAACCACAGGAAAGAGAAGCAACTTGAATCATCAATGGAAAAAGCTAGAATAATTCCAAATAGTGATTGCAGCCCTCATGAGAGCATATCTCATGCTTATTGGGTGAGGAGTCAAAGTAAAACTAATATGCAATATCGTATCACTTGGCATCGCACAAGTTTTTTCACCTATGATTGCCCATGGTCCACTAGTGGCAATGTTTGCAAGCATTCCATAAAGGTAGGTTGGTTGTATTTCCCTACAATGAATTCAAATGCTTTATTGGATCGTTATACCACACCCAATACATTCAATTCCCCTCCTAGGAGAGCTACGGAGGAGCCAAACCTCAATACAGATGTTGACACAACTATCATGGTTGATAACAATGTAGATCCAAATGTTGAAGAACTTTAGTTGACTAGAGAGGAGTTGTTTGGCTACATAGACCTATTGAGGAATAACCCTCCTGCTACTTCAAGTAAGACAAAACAATTGATAAGATTGTTTAAAAAATGTTGGATGATGCCAATGATCTTCATATTATGGACTATGAATTTACCCTTGGGTAAGGTGCTTATGAGTCATCTTTGAAGATAAATAAGATTTTCCTTAGCCCTAAAAAGAAAAAGAAAAGAGGAAAACAAAGAGGTAGCTTGTAAATTGATTTGAATTTCCCTGCATCCAATTATGAATAATTTTAGTTTCAACATCTCAACAAGCGAGGTCATCCTCATTCCAACAATGCATCCTCTATTGACCCGGGTAAGTTCCACAAAGTGAAAATCTCAACATGTTTAGATTGGTTTATATAGACATAAACATTTATTAATGAAGGATTGTGTAAAATTTTGTAGTGGCGCAACATCCCACTAATGTGTTTGCTCCTATGGATCATCCTCTAGTGGAGCATGCTTTGTTGGTGGACAACTACCCAATTGGTGATATGTCAAGTTTGTTGCTATATCTTCCCTCTTAATTTTCTCTTAAATTTGTGTATTGGATGTTATTGATGTTGTTAATGCAGTGCCTGAATGTTTGGATAGGTGCAACATCCCACCAGTGCGCCTACAATTCGATCACATAGACAAATGCACATTCGATATTGTTATCACATCATTCAAGATGCATTGGATGGGATTCCTAATTCATGCAGTCCATATTATGATGTATGTATTACTTTACATGCCATTATTTGCTTTTATGAAAATTGCATTGTTATCTTATAGATGCAAGAGCTTCTCCTACGGAGCATCCTCCACTAGAGCATGCTTCGTTGGTCGATGACTATCCAATTGGTGATTTTTCAGGTTTGTTGTTATATCTCCCCTCTAAATTTTCTCTTAAATGATTGTATTGGATGTTATTGATGTTGTTAATGTAGTGTCTTAATGTTTGCAAAGGTGTGACATCCCAATAGTGCGCATGCAATTCAAGCACATATTCAGATGCACCATCGATCTGGATATCACATCATTCAAGGTGCATTGGATGAGATTCCTAATTCATGTAGTCAATATTATGATGTTTGTATTACTTTACAAGCCATTATTTGATTTGATGAAAATTGCATTGTTACCTTACAGATGCAATAGATTCTGCTATGGAGCATCCTCCATTAGAGCATGTTTTGTTTGTCGAAAAATGTCCAATTGGTGATTTGCGAGGTTTGTTGCTATATCTACCCTCTTAATTTGTTATTAAATTTGTGTATTGGATCTTATTAATGTTGTTAATGTAGTGTCTGAATGTTTGCAGAGGTGTGACATCCCACCGGTGTGCCTGCAATTCAAGCACATAGATAGATGCACCATCGATCTAGTTATCACATCATTCAAGGTGCATTGGATGGGATTCCTAATTCATGTAGTCAATTTTATGATGTTTGTAATATTTTTCATGCCATTATTTTCTTTGATGAAAATTTCATTGTTATATTATAGATGCAAGAGCTTCTCCTATGGAGCATCCTCCACTAGAGCATGCTTCGTTAGTCAGAAACTGTCCAATTGGTGATTTGTCAGATTTGTTGTTATATCTTCCCTCTTAAGCTTCTCTTAAATGTGTGTACTGGATATTAGGGATGTTGTTAATATAGTGTTAGAATGTTTGTAGAGGTGTGACATCAATTCAAGCACATAGATAGACGCATCGTCGATCTAGTTATCACATCATTCAAGGTGCATTGGATGGGATTCCTAATTCATGTAGTCAATATTATGATGCTTGTATTACTTTACATGCCATTATTTTCTTTGATGAAAATTGCATTGTTATCTTACAGATGCAAGATCTTCTTCTATGGAGCATCCTCCACTGGAGCATGCTTTGTTAGTCGACAACTGTCCAATTGGTGACTTGTCAGGTTTGTTGCTATATATTCCCTCTTAATTTTCTCTTAAATGTGTGTACTATATGTTATTGATGTTATTAATGTAGTGTCTAAATGTTTGCAGAGATGTGACATCCCACTAGTGTGCCTGCAATTCAAGCACATAGACATATGCATCATTGATCTAGTTATCACATCATTCAAGGTGAACTGGATGGGATTCCTAATTCATGTAGTCAATTTTATGATTTTTGTATTACTTTACATGCTTGCAATAGGCTTATGTTTCATGTGATTCCAAATTCTTATCTTGGGAGCATTGTTCCTAGTATAATATTGACATGCATATATTGAAAACTTGTGACGTGTCTCAAGAGTTGGTTATGTTGTGTAGGTACTTTTCCCAATAGATAAACAACATGCCAAAGAGAAATGTTTGGAAAATCCAAACAAATGATTTGGAGCCAAATTGTACAAAAACATTCATGTATTTCTATTCCCAGTTCAAGAGCTCCGCATGCAATACACATAATTTTATCAATAGGGATAGACTTTGTTTATAAAATTGTATCATACAAAGGTTGTAATATTTTATGGTTTCTTTCCCAGATATTATGGATCTTAAAGTTTTGTGCATATTGATATATAATGTATGAAAAATAAGGACAAAGGCTTCAGAACTCCTTGAGAAAAAACCTTTGTGTAATGTGAGCTTTTCAAGATCAATATATTTTTCTCTCTGCAAAAGTTTGAAAGGTTTCAAATATTCATGTGTTACTGGTTTTTTGTCTGACCTCCTTCTACGTGCTTGTTCTCCTTTTTGCTGCTCATATGTGCAAAGATTCAATATTGGAATATACTTGTAATGAACTAGAATTCATGTTTGATTTATCACTGTCATAATATTCAAAAGCTCTAAGTGTTTTTCCATCTAGATGTTACAAAAATCACTGTGTGGTGCTCTGATTTTTTTAGATCAACATGTTATTCTTCTATTACATCCTGATTTTTACAATTTGAATAAAGAAGCCAATACTTGTCTTGCCTTTGGCAGAGTTTTGAAGGATTTGCTGCTCTTACTCTTTTTTGTAATCATAATCACACATATGAGTATGGAGATGAGTGGGAATGTTTCTTCCCCTATTTTCAAAATTTTTGTCTTTTATATGCTCATAAAAAATTTAGAATATGTTTAATCCAAAGATTGTAACAAAAGTCATAACATTTAACGGAGTGACCTATAATTTCCCCCTCAGTCATCCCCTACCCTTTGTCCCTTAAAACGTTGTTGAAAGGATGCTTGGTTGTATTTGGTATTTTGTTTTCATGGTGCTGAAGATATTCATTGTGTTTCTATTAGCAGTGTCATTTGCAAGAAATTATTGCCAAAAAACCCAGTTTCTTCCAACCAACCCCTGTAGGAAATTGTATCTATCTTTCTTAACTACATGTTATTTGAAGATAATGTGCTTAAGTTCAAGCCATTCCCTTTACAATAATGTTCTGTAGGATCATGTTTAGATGGCCTCATCTTCATGCCTCTTAAAGGAGGGTCCAGGTCTCTATGAGGTTGTTTTCCAGTCCAACCTCTCAATAGTTGTCCATATCAAGTCAAATCCGTTAAGGGATATGCCAATTGCCTTTGAATTTGTACTTTTGTTTAATCAAAGGCTACTGGACATGGAAATCTGCATGTCAGAATTTTGGGATGTCTAAGTTGCTAAAATGGAACCAAAGAATGTGAAATGTAAATATCAAACCAATTTAACTCAGAAGGGAATGGATGTGTTCAAGTAACACAAAAGAGAGGATATACTTAAGAGTTTTTCACAACAATAATCATGTAAGAATTGATATGTATTACACTTGATTACCTTTATTCAAGTCAACCAAGGAAAGGAAAGGAATATCCCTGATATGGAACAAAACAATCTCTGGTACATAACTACTTTTACAAAGGTCTTCCCATTCTCAAAAGATGGCCCAGAGTCTGGAAACAATCACCTACAAACATTCACCCATAAAAGTCGAGTTTTACCCTTAGGCATAAAAATCTACAATTATGTACAACAAAAGAGTCCTAGACATCAAGTCAACAAAGGTAATTTCAATAATAAACCGAGTGAAGAAAAATAGATATTGTGGCCTTGAATGCTACATATGGTGGGTGTTAGTTTATGAAATGATTTATTTATTTTTCAAGACTTCTTTTTTGCAAACTATTTACACTAATTGGTTTTTGGAAGGGGATGGTAGCTTATGCACCCCCTTTACAGTAGTTTTCCTCTAGCAAGGGCCTTTTTCAAAATGTTAGTGCCTTTTCTTTTATGTATTGTTTGTTATCTCTGTATCAATTCATGTGGTGGTTAATTTTTTGCCTTATTTATTGCACAATTTGCATTTTGCATTGCTCTACTTTTCCTACAATATCATGTCTCTTTTTGAGAATATTTTACATGTTATTTTTTTGGCGTTCATATTGATGGTAAGTAATGCTTGTAACAAATAGTGCTTAGGTATTTGTTTGTTGTTGACCACTGATAGGTGATGTAAAGAAGGTATTGTTGTGATTCTTCAAATTTTAATACTTGATTTGTTGCTTCTGATTTTCTGATTATTAGACAACCATCTTAGACTTTTGGAATTGAAGGCAATACATTTCTTGTGTTTGAATTGATCATTGTATACAATTTTTTGTAGTAAATTAATTTGAATGAGGATTCTATTTTAAAAAGTATTTTTTTTGTTACTGTCTGTCTTTTTTACATGTAGAATCAAATCCTTGGTTGGAGCAAGGCCATGCTAGTTAGGCCAAGTAGTTATGGAGTTGTCAAGTTGAAATTTTGTAGCAGTCATAATGAGCCATTCTATTCCTCATGTAATGAGATGAGCATCCAGACAACATCTTTATTGGTTAATTTGAACTGCAATTTGTAATTCGTTGAAATCTGCAAGCATATATCTAAGGACTAATATGGTTGTTTTGAATAATACATAACATTTGGATAGATTCATCATAATAGTACTTACATTGACATATTAATAATGTTTGTGATTGAGACAACCTGAGTTATATATTTTCAGGGTCACTTCTGAAATAAACCCACTGAGTTACATTTCACATGTTTCATAGTTTTTTGGCTAAAAATATAAATCAACTTATGAAACAAACCCACTAAAACAAGAGATAAAAATATTTTAAACCATATTTCCTGCAATTTGCAAATGCCAAGGAAACATAACACACTACAACGTGCAAATTGAGACTAAACCTAGATTGTGAGGCTCAACATGTACTTCATACATGCAATTTCAAGATTGAAAACTTGAAGGTAAGACTCCCCTATACTCTATGGATAAAATTTTGGATTGTTAACTTAAAGGCGAGTATAACCTTGTATTTGATAAATAAAATTATGGTTTGCATAATGCAAAAGTTGGGAAAATTTAAAAATAAGGTTTAAATGTATAGTGTAATCCCCACATTCTGTTCAATTTTATGGACCTCGAAGTCATTGGGTTTAATGTTTTTAATATTATTTTCTTACTTATAATTTAAGCGTAATTTTCCAATTCCAATAAAGAACATGAAAGAGGGTGATGGAGGTTGCCAGGTGTTGTATTTTAATTCACAAAAATAGAATATTTTCACATTAATGTTAACATTTTTAGTCCCCTTGACTAATTTAAACTTTAAATCTAGACATAATTTCCTCAATGCATTAGAAAATCCAAATCACTAACATGTGTTATCGGGAAATCTAGTGTCTACGCAGAGCTACTAGTCCCACTAAGACGAGTAGCTATCTTAGAAACAAACAGATTAAAGTTACTTTCGTTTTCCTTTACGAGAAGTAGATACAAGAGGAGCAAAGAATACCAACCTCGATCTTTCGCTTGGTTCTCTGCTTATTCCTTCTCCCCTCTGATAGATCTTTGCCGCTCCTCCCTTGACCACTCCATTTCAAAGAGTACCTGTAAAGTCAAAGTAGCATAATACCTTCAAAGTGCATAGGTCTACAGTCATAAACAATATAGGACCAGATATATATTGACCACATGCATATATTAGTAAACATACAAGAATGTGGAGGAAAACTTGAATAGCTTTATTGATATAGAGATTAGAAGAGAGGATTACAACCCATTGATCTGACCCAACATCATCCTCCCAACATGAAAGCCCTTCTTCACCCCATGAAAAGCTTAGATCACCCAACACTATGATATTCCACCAAGAAACCAACAGCACTTCCTTACAATACAAGATTCCAACCCTTGGATCTCTGGGATGAGGGATCCATATATAGATGATTGTAAGAGGGTGATTCAGCTTCTAGTATTTTGATTAGTGTCCTATCTTTGATAGTTCTTGTTTCCACTTGGAGATTGATGATCTCTTACTCATCCCTAGGCGAATTCAGAGAGGCAAATGTCACAGGAGAAGTTTCTGGAAGATTCGATGATCATCCACCTTGCAAACTGTCTCTGCCATTTGTCTTCTCTCACCCATTGCACCCTACAGAAGGGCTTTCCAGTATGCATCGCACTTTTTACCATAAGCAGGTGAGATGCATCGCACCCTCTGCACTAAGCAATTTGTATGATCCAGTTTTGACCAGTTCTGAGTAGTTTTCTGTGGAGAACTTCTGGGAGATGATGTAATCAACTGACCTTGTTCCTTTAGGGTATGAAAAAACACTTTTAGGGACTCATAAGCCTTTGGTTTATGGAAATATGTGATTGGGGTTGTAGTGCCCAAATATGTCTATAACAGTTGCCCCCATCAGCTGAAATGCTTTATCATGAGGATCTGAGGTTTTTCGAACTAGAAGGCGGCCTATAATAAGATACAATACAATACATTATCTTCATAACGTATTCATGATCTAGCTGAGGCAGGCATTCCCATGCTCAGCTTTATAAATTCATTTTCATGTACATAGGACAGACAACCGTCTATGTGGCAGACTGATTATTCTGATAGAGCCATCATCCTTTGATACGGATGATCATCTGTGTAGCAACGATGTACATTTGATGTCTTTATTTTCCTGAATATATCGCAGCCCAGATGGATGAAACTAGATTTGGGGTCTTCAAACTCGTCCAATATTTGCCTGAAGTACAAGTCGATTCATGTGAAAAATGTTCTAGAGTCGAACATGGAAAGACATCACCTGATTACCAGCCAATGATGTAAGTTGTTAACAGGTGTGAGAGGAATCACCGATAATGATGATCACCCTCAAGGTAATACAATACAACTCACGTGGTGTGAAAAAGGGACTTGGCTTCAAACACCATGCAAAATCTTTTGGTCGAAGGCCATTGATGTAAACCTGTCGCCGGAAGTGAGAAACTTTCCATTGAGGCATGCAACCTTCAAAGTACTGAAAGGGTTGTTCTTAGGTTGACTTCTTGGATAATGAGCTGTCGTCGACAACAAGTAACCCGTCATAGGAGGGCCTTAATGAATCCCACATCTACGACACGGAACGGAGCAAATGACTTTTGTGAAGGTGAAAACGATCTGATGATACAAGGTTCAGGGTGGCAGTCATGAAAGGATGAAGCATGAAGGTATTCCAGCGGGTGACACACAAGCTGGGTTGGTGAATTCCCTGATTGACTTCTCTTGAACATATCGGCAACACTTAAATGGATTGGTAGTGTTAACCCCGAAGATGGATGGTACGATGGACCAATGGTAATATGACCGGCGAACGAAATAACCCAACCTGACTCAATCATGGTGATGGAGTGAAAGTGTCATGTTCAAGAGTGACTCGCTACCAATAA